>APFE031210320.1:0-50928 GCA_000404065.3 Pinus taeda | reverse complement strand
AACTAGCCACTACCAGGGGGCGGGCGGGGCGCCGAGATGTTGCACCAGCCATAACGGGGGGGCGAGCGGGCCGCTGGGATGGCACAGGGTGGGTAGTCCGAGAATCAACCGGCCACCACCGTGGAGCAGGCGGGCCACTGGGATGGTGAAGGGTGGGTGCCGCAGCACCACCCTGCACCACCCCATAGGCCTGCCTGCCCCTTGTGGGTGGCTGGTTGGTTCTCCGAATCAACCAGCCACCCCCGTGTGGCAGGCGAGCCGCCGAGGTGGTGCGGTGTAAGGACATGCGGTCATGCAATGCAAAGTGCAACGAGTTAAGGCTAAGGCGTGCAAGCGAGCATGTGTAAAATGCACGTGGGAGACTTGGCTAAGGCGACTTATACCGTGGGGATGAGTTGGAAATGACCCATAGGCCAACCTCATGGACTTAAGCATTCGGGCGAATGATGGGTTGGCAGTCTCGTGTGATGGGCGTGCTAACCAAACGAAGGTGAAAGAGTTGCAAATATGAGGGCGTCAGCTGAACGAGTTGGACGAGTCGCCTGGGTGTCACGACTCACCCAACTACCCATATATATGGAGGGTGTAGGATGGAGCAAAGATATTGAACTTCATCGATCAAGCATTTGAATGAACTCACTTATTGAAGGAGAAGTGCGAAGGGTGGAGAAGAGTTGCAACAAGGCAGAGGTGATGCACCCACTCATCGGGAAACTCTACACGAGGTTGGCATGAAGTCTTGGTGATGGGTTGTAGCGCAAGTCATGGGTCGCATGAAGGCCCCCGCTTGTCGTTCAGAGGTAAACGCGTGTGGAGGGCATGGGTAGGCACCCGCCCACCGGTTGATAACTCGGGTGGAAGGTTCATGTGGGCACCTACTTGCCGGTTAGAGACTCGGGTGGAGTTTGCGGTGAGGTACTCACCCGACGATTGTGTGTGTGTGTAGTGGGTGCACGCATTCGCTTGCCCACCAGTTGACAAGCTCGGTTGTGGAGTTTGGGTGGAGGGTCGTGTGAGGGCGTGCCTGCCTGACTCAGGCAAGGAACTCATGTGTTGAATGGTGAATGCAGTTGGTTGAGGTTGCACGAAGGTGTTGCCAGGTGGAAAATTTGGCTAAGTGTGGAATGTAAGAGTGACCACCGTGCAAGGCGTACACGAGGTGGGCAACTCGGTGGCAATACACGAAGTCAGAATTTTGGTTAAGTATGAAACTCGGGGTTTCGAAGATATACTTGTAAAATTGTAAATCTTATAATATATTGAATTCGGGCAGACTCATTGTTGAGGGAGTTGCCCCTCCATTTATACTGTTGCAATTGTGTTCTTTATGTATAATTGCTGTGGATAATGAATGTGTATGGGTGTTCATTAGTATAAAGGAATAATAATAATACATGGAGAAGAAAAATAAACTAAGTATCAAATGTTAAGGTGTACTCCATGAACATAAGTATTGGTGAAAAGAAAGTGTTCGGTGGTGCCACACCTCGCTATAAGCGGTTGAAAGACTACCACAGGTGTAGGGTCGTGATAGGTGGTACCAGAGCAGCTGATTCGGGCATTGAGGGTTGAAGCTGCTACACAAGTACACTTAAGTGCAGTTGGTATCAAAGCTCACAATTGAAGCTGGTACACACCTTGACAGTTGGTGTTTGAGCAAGGTTGTTGATGATGAAGTGACAGTGGAAGTAGGTACTTGCAGGTGAAGGAAGCTAGTTTCACATACAATTGAGATAAGAGATGGTTCACTGTTGTAGGGAACTCGTGAAGCTAGTGGATGGTCTATACTAGATCAGAAAGAAGGAAGCTATTAGTAGAGATTGTAGGTGAATCTCATATGGGAGAATCTAGCCACAATGCGACCGATGCTTTTCTTGAAAGGATATTGGAAAGAATGGAGGAATTGGAGTCTTACTGAACTACGAAGATGAACTTGGTCATGGAAGATCAAGAGGTTAATTCGAAGATGAGGGAAGAACTCGATGAACTCTGGACTCAGTATGAGTACACTGATTTTCAGTGTACACAACTTGAAGATAAAATCAAGGAGATTGAAGAGGTGAGAGATCGAGGGTTGGTAGAAATCTCTTGATGAAGGCAGAGATGAGATTGCAGTGTTGAAGAAGGCTGTGGAGCATAGCTCAGGTGGAGGAGTGCCTCATGTGAATGTCAAGGAACCAGAATCTTATGATGGTGCAAGAAGTGCGAAGACTCTTGGTAACTTTCTTTGGGATATGGAGCAGTACTTGGAACGCTTGGGTCTATCCGATGATGAGAAAAATGTGAAGGTAGCTATTGAATTCTTGATGAAGGATGCTAAGATGTGGTGGCAAAGGAGGATGGATCAGATTCCCAATGGCAGTGCTAATGACATAACTTCATGGGATGACATGAAGAAGGCTTTGCAAACCCACTACAATCCTCAAGATGAAACATGGGAAGCAAGGATGAAGATTAAGTTTATTAAGAAGATAGGAAACCTACAAACATATTAGCGGGATTTTGTAAGTGCAGTTCTGGAACTTCTTGACATGGCGGAGAGGGACAAGGTGTTCAACTTCATTATTGGATTGAAAAATTGGGCCTGAAATGAAGTGAACACGCAAAAGATTAAGACACTTGAGGAAGCTTTTACTGCTGTGGATCGTTTGGTGGAGCATTGTGACGAAACTTCTGATAAGAGAAAGAAGAAGTTCGATAAGCCAAAAGAGAAGAAGAAGGATGATGCTTCAAAATCAGATGAGAAAACAAAGACGAAGAAACCTTTGAAGTGTTGGATATGTGCTGAACCACATACGGTGAAGAATTGTCCTTCAAGACCGAGATTGGTAACTATTACATAGTCTGATATGAACAAAGAAGAAGCTTCTGTGGGGATGATGCATATTCTTGGAGCTGCTGCTGCTACAGAGGTGGTCTCTTAGAGAGATCCTAAGAGGAATAACTTGGAGTATGTTCGGATGAAGATTGGGAGTCTCGATGTACTCACTATGGTCGATAGTGGGGCTACTCACAACTTCATGAGTGAAGATACTATGAGAAGGATTGGGCTTAAATTTGTACTGATGAAGGCAAAAATGAAGACAGTGAATTCTCCTCCTCATTGTGTACTTGGTGTAGCTCAAAGAGTGGACACAACACTAGGTGAGTGGACTGGGAATGTCGACTTCATGATAGCGCTGATTGATGACTATGAAGCTATAATGGGGATGGAATTCTTGAAACAATATGATGCTATGATTATTCCACATTTGAAGAAGCTATACATCTATGATGGAAGGGAAGATGTACCCATTGGTGTTCCAACCATTGGAGTGACAAGACCTGATTGTAAACTGGCAGTGATGCAGATGAAGGATGAGAAGTGCATGGAGGACATGTGTAAGCGATTGTCTACTATTGAGGCAAAGCTTACCGAGCAGTTATTGGTTATAAGGACACTATCTGATAGTATCTTGGATTTTCAAGAAGGCTAGAAGAGGTTGAGGATGATGATGATGAGGAGGTTTATGTGAGACCAAATATCTGACTGGAGGATCGGGTTGCATATCTACAAAGGATGGAGATAGGGGATCCTGACAGATGGATTGAGCTTATTAGTGAGGGTGATCCTTCAGGCTCTACTCCCTCTACGTCTTCTTAGATGACAGAGAAGATGGGGCTCATTGTTGAGTTGCTCATGGTAGTGAGTCCTTAAAACAGGTTGAGCAAGTATGACAAATGATTTGGGAATGGTTTGGCATTAGCATCATGACATGTTGTAGATGGGATGGAGTTTCCATGGACCTAAGCATGGGAGAGGTTCTTGATGAGTCCAAGATGTGGCAGAATCATAGAAAGACTGGTGTAGGCATAAGGATGGACATTCTTATGATTTGAGCGTGACAATTGGACTGATCACCTCAGTAGTTCGAATCATGGGGGCTAGCAGTGTACGAAAGAGATGTTGGCATTATGTTGGAGTATTTGATGACAATTCACAGGATGGAATGACACATGGTGGAGACAATGTTCTACATATGTTGCAGGGATGTTGCAGGGTATGGACTGATCGATATCATGGACCAAGGATGAGACAATCAAGATGATGATCTTGGTGGTAGGATGGTTACCGGGATTGCATATTGTCAAGGACGACAATGACTTCAGGTGGAGGAGGATGTAAGGACATGTGGTCATGCGATGCGAAGTGCGACAAGCTAAGGCTAAGGTGTGCGAGCGAGCATGTGTAAAATGCGCGTGGGAGACTTGGCCAAGGTGACTTTATACCGTGGGGATGAGTTGGACATCACCCACGAGCCAATCTCATGGACTTAAGCATTTGGGTAAAGGATGGGTTGGCGGTCCTGTGTGATGGGCGGGCCGACCAAACAAAGGTGAATGAATCACAAGTATGAGGGCGTCGGCTGAACAAGTTGGACGAGTCGGCCGGGTGGCATGACTCGCCCAACCACCCATATATATGGAGGGCGTAGGATGGAGCAAAGACATTGAACTTCATCGATCAAGCATTTGAATGAACTCGCTCATCGAAGGAGAAGTGCGAAGGGTGGAGAAGAGTCGCAGTAAGGTGCAGGTGATGCACTTGCTCATCAGGCAGCTCTATATGAGGTTGGCACGAAGTCTTGGTGATGGGTTGTAGCAAAATTCGTTGGTCACATGAAGGCGCCCGCCCATCGTTTGGAGGTAAACATGGGTGGAGGTCGTGGGTAGGCACCTGCCTGCTGGTTGATAACTTTGGTGGAAGGTGCGTGTTGGTGCCCGCCCCCTGGTTGGAACTCGGGTGGAGATTGCGGTGAGGCGCTCACCCGACGGTTGTGTGTGCGGGTGTTAGGTGCTGCCCGCCGGTTGACAAGCTCGGTTATGGAGTTTGGGTGGAGGGCCGTGTGAGGCCACGCCTGCCCAACTTGGGCAAGGAACTTGTGTGTTCAATGGTGAATGCAATTGGTTGAGGCTACATGAAGGTGTTGCCGGGTGGAAAATTTGGCTAAGTGTGGAATGCAATAGTGACCACCGTGCAAGGCGTGCACGAGTTGGGAAACTAGGTGAAAAGACACGAAGTCAGAATATTGGCTAAGTATGAAACTTGGGGTTTCCAAGATATACTTGTAAAATTGTAAAGCTTATAATATATTGAATTCGGAGAGATTCACTGTTCAGGGAGTTGCCCCTCCCTTTATACTGTTGCAATTGTGTTCTTTATGTATAATTGTTGTGGACAATGAATGTGTATGTGTGTCCACTAGTATAAAGGAATAATAATAATACTTGGTAAAGAAAAATAAACTAAGTATTGAATGTTAAGGCGTAGTCCATGAACATAAGTATTGGTGAAAACAAAGTGTTCGGTGGTACCGCACCTCGCTATAAGTAGTTGAAAGACTACCGCAGGTGTAGAGGCATCACATGTGGGGTGGTGCTGTGGTGCCCACCCCGCACCACCTCAGTGACCTGCTCGTCCCCTGAGGGTGGCTGGTTGATTCTCCGAATCGCCTAGACACCCTCGAGGGGCAGGCCGGCCACTGGGGTGGCGCGAGGTGGTGTTGTGGTGACCACCCCTAGCCAACCTCGTAGCGTGCCCACCCACCGGGGTTGGTTGGGAAATTTCGGGATTTACCCAACCACCCCCCGGGGGTGGGCGAGCCACCGAGGTGGCGTGCAGTGTATGCTATAGCACCACCCCACGCCACCCCGGTGGCCTAACACCTGCCGTGGGTGGGCGGGCCTCCGAGGTGGCACTGGATGGGCACCATAGCCCCACCCTGCGCCATCCCAATACTCCCCCCGCCCCCTAGGGGTGGTTGGTCGATTCTCAGAATTAACGAGCCACCCCTGGCGAGCCTCCGGGTTGGCAAGGGTTGAGCACTGCAGCACCACCTTATGCCACCTCGATGGCTCGATCGCCCCCCAGGGGTGGCTAGTTGATTCCAAGAATCAACCAGCCACTCCTAGGGGTCGGGCGGGCCATTGGGATGGTGAGAGGTGGGTGCCGCAACACCATCTCGCACCACCTCAGTGTCCCGCCAGCCCCTCGGGGGTGGCTGGGCGATTCCGAGAATCAACCAGCCACCCCCGAGGGGCGGGCGGGCCACCAGGGTGGCATAGGTGGGGTTGCAGCACGAGCATGCGCCCACTTGGAGGCCCGCCCGCCCCCCGGGGGTGGCCGGTTGATTCTAAAAATCAACTAGGCCTGCCCTAGGGTGCGGGCGGTCATTAGGGTGGCGTGGGTGGGTGCTACAACACCACCCCACGCCGCCGGGTGGCGAGGGGTGGGCGCCACGACACCACCCCATGCCACCCGCGCGGCCCCGCGGGAATGGCGGGTTGCAGCGCACCCCGCGCCACCCCCGGCAGCCCGCCCGGCCACTCGGGGTGGCTAATGGGCAATTCCCAAAATCACCCAACAGCCACCCCGAGTGGGTGGTCCGACAACACGTGCCAGGTGGGGCTGTGGATTTATAGTTAGGAAAGAAAAGTGTTATTCTCCCAAAAACTTTAGTGTGTTTTTTCCTCATAAACAACTTTGTTTGGCACATAAAAATTCAGTTTTACTAGCATTTTTTAAAAATGTTGAAGATTGACGCTAAAAAAAAATCATCGTTCCACTATCATCACTTTTTCGTTTTCAAGCTGTTTTTTGCACAAAAATTTCGTTTTCACTACCATTTTTAAAAAATGTTCAAAATTGACCCTTAAAAAAAATCATATACACACTTTTCATTTTTAGCACTGTTTTTTATGTTTTTTTGGGGTTTTTTGGCTAGAGTTCCCATTTTGAGTTAATAGTTAGCGTTTCAAAGTTTACATTGTTATATTTCAAGTTCTATTTAGGCTCACTTGATATATATTTAGATGATGAATCTTTGAAGTTGCTAACTAACCATCAATTCTTCGTGTTAGATACAAGGTGAAGAGATGAAGAAGGTGAAGAAGTATTCACCGCATGATTATTCAATACCCAAGAACAAATTATGAGGTATGATTAGTATATTTTCCTAGCTACTGAAAACTATTGCTAAGAAGCAATCTATCAAAGTTGAATCTTCATTATTGCATGAGTTTTTTATTGGAACATCTATCTAAATGATGATTGTGCTTACCACAATGCTCACAAGGATCAAGATAAAAAAATTGATCTTTCACATTGTCAACTTGGTCACAGTGTTGGCATTTGAGAATCTGTGACTGTTGTGCAAAAAGAGCAAGTGAAGATGGATCATCCTGAAGGAATCAAGCGCTGAAAAACTCGACAGGCTTGGAATATTTTGGAATATAAATAGAGACATCCTAGTCATATTTGAGACTTGATCTATTATTGTTGTTCACAAATTCTACCAAGGTCTAATGAGGGTCTTAGGAAGTGAAGGTTGAACCTTCACATATGCACACAACTCCGCTTTTGAAATGGCTCCATTATTCTGATCAATCTTTGATTGCTTATTGGAGTTTTTATGAACAAGAACCAACTCAAAATTATAATAATTCTTTTGTAGTTCATCCCATTTTAGTTGTGTCTCAAGGTCCAAAAACTCAATCTTGTCTTAACCATTTTGTAAGCAACTTTAAAGGTTAGAGAGAGCGTCCTTGTTGATTTGGAGACTTTTCAGAACAATACATAACATTAGATTGCTTAATCACTATAACAAATCATTGAGTCAAACCATTTTTTCCAATTTACTATTAAAAAACACTTGCAATAAACTTTGAAAAATGTGTCGGATCTAACCCAAAAAAATTGGGCAAGCACACTTACAATGTAATACAACCAATAAAATATATATGGTAGCCAATTGCCAAAGAGAAGAAAAACATAATATTCAAAGTTTTAATTTGTCCTGCTCATTTGTCTAACTCAACCAATAACATTCTTTCTTTCTATATAGTCGCCTTTTTTTATTATTATTTTGTTTATGCAAGAATATTCATTAGACCTTTTAAACATTCTTAACAATCGGACCATGGCATCAAAGACATGAAAATATGAATATTGTAGTAGCTGCAACTCGGGTACCGAGACCCTGCTTGGAATTATTTACAATAAAAACAACACATTTGAGTGTCATACCTTATAACCTTAGAGCTCTCGGTCTTCTCATCTTTGTACACAACCTCCGTTGCAAATGAAATCACAAAACTCCAATGTTTCAGTCAATAAAAAATAAATGGTTGCACTAGCCTCCACAACCCAATTGCTTCCCGCAGACCTTCATGTTTCCCTTATATTGATCGATGTGAGCCCACAACTAATATTTGAACCATAATGGTCTTGAAGACTGGTTTGAATCCTCCTCGGCCAAGTTTACAACGTTGCAAATCTGATCATCGGTAAGGATGTGGAATAAGAAGAAAAGATCATTCCCTGTCAACCCGATCATACGCTACCAGAAAATGTTGGATTTCGAATCGATTAACAGAGTCAGCAATACGTGCAACATCTATAGACTGAGTGCCAATATCACGCAAAAACGGAAAAAATCAATGATGTAAGAATCTGACTCATGATGTAATATGTATTTCTTTAAAAGTTAGAAGGCCAAGATCGAACAGGCCAGGTAGCGGTGGAAGCCCAAGTGGTCGTTGCTGAGTTTCTCAAGTAATTGCTAACCTTCTTATCGATCTGCCTTTGCATGCAACTCTGATTGCATTTACAACTAGTGCTTGGTGCTGATTTCTAGGTCTACAATTTCTCTGTACATATATGAAACCATAACTTCCAGTTACAAATAATAGGTATGAGATAAGTAATATTTCTTACGAGGATTGCGTGGCATCAATGCGTCTGTTCAACGCCATTTTCCATTAATGGATCAACGCCTCCACCAAGTAGCCATCCAACGACACACATCGCACTAACCTTCACTGTCTCTTTGGATTTTCTAGAAAACACATAATGGAACTTCGTTTTCTATAATTAATGCTTCAAAGAAATGCTCCAAAACTGAATTGAATTGGATGGTTTTCCCATAACGTTCGACGCCTCCAACTTTTCCACACATATCACCACACCTCACATTTCTATTAAATAACAAAAGAAATCTCTTACGGTATTCATGTTTATGGGAAGACAATTCTCATTTAAAAACAAAATTCTCACCTTTTGATCACTGTACAACGCCTCTCTCATTTACTTACGTTGAAGCTCGAGGATACTTCACAGAATAGACTGTCACCGAAGAATAGACTATCAATAAACTTTCTCACAAACTAGACGCTTGCATGGTTACCAAACCTTCAATTAATGCATGCTCACCGCACCAGTGTTGCGTTCAACGAATTATGGGAGTTATACTTTAAATGCAGGCGGTTGAACATCAAGATGCGCCATACAACCCAAAACGTTCGATGTAATCCAATAAGGCCCCATGATCTTCCTCGCTTAGGACGCCCTTGCTTTCCTTGAATGACCTTTTTCTGAAAGGTTTGGTCACCAAGTCTCCACGCACAAAACACAGACTACATTCACAAAACACACGAGGAGTGTCAAGGTAGAAGAAAGAAGGAGCGCCGAGTGCCCAGGAAGGGTCACAAAACTAGTGGCTCAATCTATTCAACAAAGTAGTTAAATCATTGTTCGAATACGGAAAATGAATTCAACTATATATATTATAAACGATGTAAATTGTAAATATAAATACAACAATAAAACCATTAGATTCAATTTCCAGATTTGTTAGACATGTTTTAACTGTACACCAAAACCTTGATGAATTAAGTGGCTAAAATAAATAATATGTTTAGTAATTTTTTATATTTTTTTTTTATTTAGAATCTATTTACCATATACATTAATGCTATTCCAATTCATTTATTTTTTAACGTGTAAATAAATTTATTATTAAAAATATATATTTAAATTAAACTTATAACGTAACAAAATTCTACAAATTTCAAATAAAATTAACTAAAATATATAATTGATGAAGAAAAAACCATAAACCATTATAATACACTCAGCACAACAGTTATCCTAAATACAACTATTAATCTTAAATAGATGAAGATATAGATTTAGTAATTTTAAAATATTTAATTAAAATGGTTAACACCACCATAACCAACGAAACATATTTCATCTCATGTAAGTAACTTCAAATTGAATAGAATTGGATGGTATATATTCTTATATATCCCATAATAGTAACATCATGGTTTAGTGTATAACGTTTACACAAGTCTACATCAAAACAGCCATCTCAGACGGAGAGCAACTTTCCGACAATAATTTCCCTCTGTAACAAAGATTTCAACACATTTTATATAATAAATATTCTATGTCTAATATTTAGTGCATTTAATTGTTAATGTGGTCTGGCAATTTGCAACATTTCATTGCCATTGTAATCTGGGAAAAATATTTTAAGTTGCCTTTTTGTCTCCATTGTCGGGCAATACATTCAAGTCAATAACATCCTAACTTTAGAGTCTGCGTGTGGGGACATGGAATGTATAACAGGTTATCTCATAATGTACACCAGGGACCTCATAAAAACTTCACCGACTAAGCAAACAAAATAAATGGCAAAGTGATGGATAAAAGTTGGAATAAATAAAACAAAATAAATGTCAAAGTGATGGATAAAAGCTGGAATATCTATGTTTTATGGTCAACAATATGCATTTTCAGCACAGTATTAACCAAAATAAATGTCAAAGTGATGGATAAAGGACGGAATATCGATGTTTGCTGGTTAACAATATGCATTTGCAGCATAGTATTAAACAAAATAAATGTTAAAGTGATGGATAAAATGTGGAATATCTATGTTTTATGGTCAGGAATTTGGAATATCTATGCTTTATTGTTAACAATATGCAATTTCAGCATAGTATTAATGCTTAGAATGCATCTTCACCACACCAAATAATATTAACAAGGACGGTCCGACTGGTTGCAGTGATAGTCACTGCCGACCAGGTTGGAATTTGATGGGTATTTTTCCCATTATAGAGCATTTTGCCCGTATTTTACGATAAAAGTTTTTAAATAACTGTTTCATCTGATGTGTTTTGAAGTGTGTAAAAATTTTATGGTTTTTTTTTCGCAAAACGTCATTACTATATTTTAATGGCACTGTTCCATTACTAGGGTTTCTCGTCACTCTCTAGCAGACGTCATGAAAAATTCTAAGTGTGCTTTCCCTAAAATATCATTTCACATGAATTTTGAAACCACACTGATTGGAAATTATGAGCCATACATAACAATAATAATGCAAAAGGAGAAGCCTATCAAGTGTTTTATCTCAAACTCAAAGAAAGTTGTCTTCTGTCTCAACTCAAATGCAATCTAATCGATTATTTTGCTTTGAAACAACACAAAAATTGGTAACGGAAAATGCGAGCAAAAGAAAATTCAAATTCCCTTTGGCAGTGGAGGAACTTTGGGTGCTTATGAGACGTGCCCATTAAATTTCCATTGATTTGGACATGATGGGGATCACCAGTGCACCCTAGCGAGAGAATCTAGAATTCGACACATTCAATGTACGATATGCAATGCTCAAGGATTGTATAAAGAATGTTTCCATTGTGTAGTTTGGAGTGTGCCCCTTCCACTTGGACAATGCCAATGCTCAATTCCTTGCTCATCCGTAAGATTTCCTGCAAAAAAAAATTGAAGGATGCCCTGATTTCTGCATGGCCAAAAAGAATACCTTCAGCCCAATGCGAAATATACCTTCAACCCATTACGAAATTGTTACGACTGGCAAAATAAGGGTTTGCCCAAGTTCAAAAGTATAACATGTTCAGTTAGTGCTACCAGGCTAACCGTTTTCATTCCATTTTATTTTCTTGTTTCAGTGAATGTTTGTTGTGGGTTTGTTTTTAATGTGCAAATCAGGTCCTAGGTATGGCCATTTGTTTGAGTTACTAGCAAAATTATTAAGATATTCTAAATAAATGGCAGCCAAAGTCTAATTATGAGTCAAATTTTATGTCTTATTCTAAAAGATAAATAAAAAATTAAAAATAGTAATTTCACTTGTTTTGCTAATAGATATGTTAACTATTTAGAATCCATGGCGTTTTCTAGTATGTATTATTATATATGTTTTTTTAAACACGTTATTTTTGTTATTGAAAAATTGTGTTGGGCGGTTGCAAACTTTCATAGTGATGAAAACACTCTTTTATGAGATCTATTGTATTCTTTCATGTTTTCCTAGTCAGTTTCTATATTTTCCTCTACTCTTAGTCAACCCATACTTTATTTATTGTTCCTGGGTTGTTTTTTGAATTGAATCGGGCAACTTGAGTTGAACGTAGTTTCATGTTTTGTAAGGTAGGAATTTTTCAAGGAGAACTGGAATTCTGGAATTGATGTACGATATGCAATGCTCAAGGATTCTATAAAGAATGTTTCCATTGTGTAGTTTGGAGTGTGCCCCTTCCACTTGGACAATGCCAATGCTCAATTCCTTGCTCATCTGTAAGATTTCCTGCAAAAAAAATTCAAGGATGCCCTGATTTCTGCATGGCGAAAAAAAATACCTTCAGCCCAATACGAAAGATACCTTCAATCCATTACGAAATTGTTACGACTGGCAAAATAAGGGTTTGCCCAAGTTCAGAAGTATAACATGTTCAGTTAGTGCTACCAGGCTAACCGTTTTCATTCCATTTTCTTTTCTTGTTTCAGTGAATGTTTGTTGTGGGTTTGTTTTTAAAGTGCAATTCAGGTCCTAGATATGGCCATTTGTTTGAGTTAACTAGCAAAATTATTAAGATATTCTAAATAAATGGCAGCCAAAGTCTAATTATGAGTCAAATTTTATGTGTTATTCTAAAAGATAAATAAAAGATTAAAAATAGTAATTTCACTTGTTTTGCTAATAGATATGTTAACTATTTAGAATCCATGGCGTTTTCTACTATGTATTATTATATATGTTTTTTTGAAACATGTTATTTTTGTTATTGAAAAATTGTGTTGGGCAGTTGCAAACTTTCATAGTGATGAAAACACTCTTTTATGAGATTTACTTCATTTTTTCATGTCTTCCTAGTCAATTTCTATATTTTTCTCTACTCTTAGTCAACCCATACTTTATTTGTTGTTCCTGGGTTGTTTTTTGAATTGAATTGGGTAACTAGGAATTTTTCAAGGAGAACTAGAATTGATGTTTTACATAGATTTTCTGATTCCAATTTCTTTTCAAAGTCTCCCTCTCCATCAGATTGACCTAAACTTTTTAAGCATTAATAAATGGACAAGTTTAACATAATTTTAGTGGAAATGCTTACTTAAATTAGGTAGGAATTTTGTTGGAAATATTCTTCAAGGTGATTGATGGGAACTTTAATCATGGAATTTTCCATTATAGCTTTTGAATCCATTTTATATGACCGAGACCATTGGAATTTTCAAAAAATTAGTGGACGAGAACGTTGGAGAAAAAAACTCTGCTAAAAATTGAGCTTCTCCTCTTTTAAATTCACTCTAAATGCTTATACTCGTATAATAATTCCTCCTTGTAGATGGTCAACAAGAAAACGTAAATTCGTCATGGGCCACTTGGAATTCATGAGAACAACTATTTTTTTTTGGCTATATACCCTATTTTTTTAGTAGCTAATATTGACAAAATAAAAGTTAGGGGGCTTCTTAACGCCATGAATTTTCCTATATGGGATGTTCCAAGAAGATTTGGATTGGATACTTCTAAGATGATCCATAGAAAATCCAGTAGCTAATATTGACAAAATAAAGTTAGGGGGCTTCTTAACACCATGAATTTTCCTATATAAGATCTTATTTGTGTTCCAAATGTTAATTTTCCTATATAAGATCTTATTTGTGTTCCAAGAAGATTTGGATTGGATACTTCTAAGATGATCCATAGAAAATCCTGAATCAATTTCAGGTCAATCCTTACCTAAGAGATTGGATACTTCTAAGATGATCCATAGAAAATCCTGAATCAATTTCCAGATCAATCCTTACGTAAGAGAGATATGTGGTCCTCTCTAAATTCCATGGTCATAACTCCATGATCTATTATGACGAGTGTTGCTTAATATTTGTAAGGGAAGTGAAAAAATTATAAGTTTTTCAAACCCTAAAACGCCTCTATAGAGTTACAATATCTTTGGTCTATTTATATTTTAATTTTAGTTTTAGTTTTTTAATTGATATTGATAAAGTATTGTGATTTAGGCATTTTCTTTAGGACTGTTTTTAGTGTATTTGCAAAGTTGGTTACTTAATTTTTTAATATTGAAATTTATATTATGATAACTCTTATTTTGTAGGTGGTTTGGTAGAGAAAGGGATAAGAATATATTTTTTTGATAGTTAATAATGGTTAGTGTGAATTTGGTAATCAATATTATCAAAGAAATGTTAAAATATATATTCTCAAATGTATTATTTATTTATAGATCCAATATTATATATTAGATTATGTAAAGTGTAGTTTAAACCATATTAATTAATCTACTTTTAGTTTTTTATTGATAACATTCAATAATTTTACTTTTTTGGTCATGCTATATGTCCCATAAGATCTTTTTGTTCATATCTCATATGTACAAATGCTATGGGATTTTCGAGTCAAGGATATTCGATTTCTAGGTTATGGATATTTTATTTGAAGTGTTGCATGCAATTTCAAACCAAGATTCATGATTCAATAAGTCATTTGTTTGTTATTTAATCAAACCTTTATTAGTGAAGGGTTAATTTAAATTTTTAAACCTAATGTTTCTTAATGGGAAGCATAAAGACCCAAACACCAATTTTTTATTATTTAATGGTTAAAGAGGAATCCAAATTCATACCCGTCGGTTAACAAAGTGGATGTCAGTAATTGCAATGCTAAAATTTCATTTTCATCCACCTATATTGTTCAATGCCTTCATCTCTTACACCAAGTTGAGCATATGTACTCTCATAATATATTGGAAGTAGATGTTTCCATTTTGTAACTTGAGCATCACATGGTGTAATTCAGGCCTTGAATTTGACGTTTTATAGTTCCACAAGGCCTATTTCATTTTTCAAAATGTATTTTGCATGCAATTATAATAATATAATGTAGAAAGAGATTGGTTATATTTTTTTAAATTTGTAGATTCGTTAAAATAATTTTAAAACGTAAATCTAACCTTCAATAATTTAAATGAGCATTCATTATTTATAGTAAACATATTTGAGCTGGGTACGAGGTTGTGAATGTGACATAGTTTAAAAGATGAGAGTTATGCCCAAGTTCTAGCCAGCCATCTCTGAAATTCAAACCTCAAGCATCGAAACCCCATTCAATCTTTCTTCATCAGATGCTAAAGAAGGGGGTTGTTAGGGGCAACTATCATGCCTGATATGCTAGTTACTCTATAGCCATTGGCTCTGAATGAAAACCGAACACCATATCTCACTATGCCTTAATTGAAAAGCATGAATCCATGAGAAACTCGATGGATATAGACCTATCGAATTACAAGTAGAAATTAGAGGTGGATGTGTGTCCGTGGTCATAGGAATATGAACTAGTCGTAAATTACAACCTACATGTTACAAGGTAGTGAGTACAAGTTTACTTAGGGTAAAAGAAGCTAGTTACAATATCTCAAGAGAGGATTCACGACTCCTTAGTGTACATTCTCCTTTTATATGTTCTTTTGTTTGGTTTTGGTGTTTTACCATGTCTCTTTACAATATGTGTAAGCCCTTGTATATTCTCATGACACTAATAGGGATCCTACGCTAATGTGCAAAAGGAGAATTGTTGGGGTCATCACAGTTATAGGTATAATGTCTTTATTTAGTAATAGTGAAACCAAAAGGCGTAGATTGAATTTTCCCAACCCAAACAACCATGTGGAAAACATAAATGAAAACCGTCAAAATAAAGTTACCTCATCCTATGCCAAAGTAAAGACCATTTTAAAAGAGTCCTACCCAACTTTGCATGGTGAAATATTGGCACATTAGACTAGTGACACCAACAAAAAAGTGATAGCCAAAGCATGTGAGTATTGAAATTACTACCAAAATGAAATTATAAGAAACAAAATATGCATTAAAGGAGAGAAACGAAGTTTAGCTGTAGGAGAAGTGTTGAAAGTATTTCCAAGAAAGTTACAGTGATACCTAGGAAACAATGATGAACTTCCATGGTGACAATAGAAATGAGAGTTCCCTAGAAAAACATGAGAAGAAACTTAGATACATTAAACAAAAATAAGAAAAAAATAGAGGAATTTGAGATATGATTAAAAAGACAAAGAAAAAGTGATTTAAACCTTACCAATGTTCCATTGGAGTTAAGAACCAAATTTAGGAAAGAATATTGGTGCCACAAGACCCAACAAATAAATCACAGCTGCCAAGGTACAATTACCCCTAATGGTGGTACTCTATAGGCACAACACAACTCAACCGTCGGAAAAACCAAATGGAAGGGAGAGAAACTAAGTTCATAGGTTTACGGTTGGGGAACATTATTTTCCACCCTTGGATTAGAAAAATAAATATCCACCATCCACGTGAGCCAAGTACTGATAGTCACATGAAGTTCACGTGGGTCGTGAGGATGTGACCATCATCATTTCATCTCACAAAATGCTATGACCATTTCCTCATCCATACCTTTAATCCGGCATGAATGTCATGGTTGGAGGAGCTATACAATATAAAGTTAACAACCAACATCTTTTAATAAAGCGTGAGTGAAATCAAAATTCAAATGCTTTGTTGATTCTACACTAAGGTATGGAACTTATATAATTATAAACCAAATAAATTCATAAATGCACAAAGTAATAATCTAGTTTTGGGTTGATGCCATTAGTCTAAGCCTTAGTGGAATGGGTGGTTGATGTCATTAGTCTAAGCCCTCCTGAAATGGTCAGGAAACTATTTAAATGGAATATAAACTTTAAGATCATAACTATTTAAAGGAAGGTTACAACAAACTATTTAAATGGAATATAAACTTTAAGATGATAACTATTTAAAGGAAGGTTACAACACAGAATGTCAGATGATTCAAATTTACCTGCAGTTATGGGAGAATGAATATATGTGGAATTAGGAGGAGGAAATACTCCACAAATAACACAGTTTATGGAAATTGTTCAAATCCTATAGCAAGAGATAGGAAACTATTTAAATGGAATATAAACTTTAAGATGATAACTATTTAAAGGAAGGTTACAACAAACTATTTAAATGGAATATAAACTTTAAGATGATAACTATTTAAAGGAAGGTTACAACACAGAATGTCAGATGATTCAAATTTACCTGCAGTTATGGGAGAATGAATATATGTGGAATTAGGAGGAGGAAATACTCCACCAATAACACAGTTTATGGAAATTGTTCAAATCCTATAGCAAGAGATAGCTCACCTTAGAGCCCACACTGAATGGTTGTTGAAAGCTATTGAAGAACAAGAAAATATGTAATAGATTTAACCAAAAAATCTAGTCACGGAATAATACAAATATGAGAAGATGGAGGAAAAAAATAACTATTGAAAAGAAAAATGTTGAGACTAAAACAAAAAATCTAAAATTGGAGATGAATCAGACAAAACTTATCTAAAGAAACAGAAGAGGAAGAATAAAGTGGAATTGTAAGGGGAATTCAAAAAATTAAAAACCATAACATTTGACGGTGACAATGATGAGGATGTAAAAGCATGGCTCCTTAATATGGCAAAGTATTTCCAATTTTATGAGTATGAGAGTAATCTAAATGCTAGACTAGCCATTTATTAACTACAAGGCAAAGCTTCCCTCGATTGGGTGGAGGTCAAAATTGTGCATACATTGGAAGAAATGATAGTTTCCTTGGACGAGTTCTAGAAACAATTCAAGTCTATACATCTAACTGAATGATATTATGATGATTAAAAAAAAAGGAATTCCATGAGTTAAGACTACGATAGTTAAACATGGAGGAATGTGTGATTAAATTCATTAATTTTATTTGTTATGTTACCCACATCATGGAGGATAAGGCCAACGTGTAGAGATTTTTAAATTCTTTAATGATTTCTTATAAGGAAAGGATTAAGTTTTAGCAATAATAAAAACTTGGGAGAAGTAGTGAAAAAAAGAAAGATAATGTTATCAATAGTTTAAAAGCAGATGAGAAGGTCCAAAACCTTGGCAAGATAAGGATAAGAATAAATATGCAAGGGGAACAAGAAGACAAAATCTTGCATATTTTAACAATTTTGGAAAAGATCACTAGTGAAAGAAATTCAGTAGAGGGAATCCACTAAGACAATCTAAAACTGGGCCCAAGCCCATGGATTTGAATAATAAAAAGGTAGGTTGAGTAAAATAAAGAGAAAAGTTAAAGTATTGGGGGTTTGGGGAACCTGCTTTATTGAGGGAGATTCTGCATAACCCTAGGTATATTCAAAACGTACAATAAATACGTCAAGCAACAATAGTAAATGATATTGCTATAAGCATCCCAAAAATAAGTATGGAGGATACACAAGTGGAGCACCAATCCATTATGATGAAGATTGAAGGTAATCTTTTGAACCATTTTGTCTCTATCCTAATTGACCCAGAGGCTAGTCTTAGTTATATTATTCCTCAAATTATGGATAAATGTAAGCTAAAAACTAAAAATTTTAAAAATGCATGGTTGGTACAACTAGCTTCCAACACAAAAAGGAAGGTAACTAGCCATGTAAGATAATGTCCCATAGAATTAAGGACTTGTCCCATTGAATTAGAATTAAATGTACTTCCATTAGGGTCATATAACATGTTAATAGGTATGGATTGGCTGGAAAAGTATGGAGTTGTAATAAATTGTTTAGAGAAAATTGTGAGTTGCGTAGAGCATGAGGGACAAACCCAATTAATAAAAGGCATACCAAAACCAATATCAATTAGACATATCCTAACATTGAAACTCAAAAAGAGTGCCAAGAAAGTGTGTCAATTATTTGTGGTGCATGTTAAAGAAAATGAGCGACAAATAGAAAAAAAAGAACTAGATGAACTACCAATTATTAAGGATTTTAAGGATGTTTCTCTCAAAGATATTTCATGTTTACCTCCCGCAGAGACATATATTTCTCCATTGATCTAGTGCTAGTGGTAACCCCAGCATCTAGAGTGTCTTGTCGAATGACTATTCCATAATTATTGGAATTGAAGATGAAGTTGCAAGAACTACTCGATAAAGGATATATTAGAACCAATCTTTCACCATGGGTTCTCTAGTGTTATTTGTGAAGAAGAAGGATGGAAAATTCAAAATGTACATAGATTACTGACAATTAAACAATTTGACAATTAGAAACAAATACTGCTGCCCCGTATTGGTGATCTGTTTGGTCAGGTAAGAGGGGAAGCCATATTGTTAAAAAATTGATTTAAGGAATAGTTATCATCAATTGATAATAAAGGATGAAAACATTCATAATACAACTTTTCAAACCATATATGGTGACTACGAATTTGTAGTGTTACCATTTGGTCTCACCAATGCACCAACGCCATTTATGCACCTAATGAATAGCATGCTTAGTAAGTACATTGATAAATTTGTGCTGGTGTTTATAAATGACATTCTGGTGTATTCCAAAAATGAAGAAGATCATAAAGAACATTTGATACTAGTGCTGCAAAGTTTAAGATAACATCAATTATATACTAGTTGTAGCAAATATGTGTTTTACTAAGACAAAATACAATATTTGGGCCATGTCATTTCAAAGGAGGAACTGTATGTTGATCCTGAAAAGGTTAGGGCCATTTTGAACTGGACCACACCTAAGGATGTGTGAAATGTCAAATCGTTCATGGGAATTATAGGATCCTACACAAGATTCATTGAAGGATTCTCAAAAAATGGTCTATGCTACTATGTCATTACAAAAGAAAGGACTAAAGTTTGAGTGGAGGACCAAGCGTGAGGAAAAGTTTGAAAAATTGAAACATTTGTTAATAGTAGCTCCTGTTTTGAGAATTGCAGATCCAGAAAAGGAATTCGTTGTATGTACAAATGCTTTTTTGGAAGGTTTCAGTGGATTTTTTATGAAGGAAAATTAAGTAGTGACCTATGAATCTAGAAATCTAAAACCACATGAAAGGAACTATGCGATGTATGATTTAGAGCTAGCTGTTGTGATACACTCTTTAAAGATGCGGAGAAACTATTTATTTGGAAAAAAGTTCACTTTGATAACAAATCACATTAGCTTAAAATATTTTTTCATCCAACGAGATCGTAATGCCAAACAGACTAGGTGTATGGATTTCCTTAATGAAATTGATTTTGAGATAAAACATATTAAGGGTAAAGAAAATAAAATAAGATATGTTTTAAGTATACATGCACATGCCCTTATGGAAATATTAGTTACCAGTGTCAATACATATTTTGTGGAGAAGATAAAGAATTCAATACAGGAAGATAAAAAGCATCTGAAAATTAAACAAAAACTGCAACAAGTAGATATTCGAGGTTATGCTGAAAATTCAGAAAAAAAAAATGTTAACTTACAGAAATAGATTGTACATTCCTAACACAAGTTCCTTAGGACAAATTATATTATATGAACATCATAATAAATTTTATTATGGACACCTAGATATCAAAAGATGATAACTACAGTAAGGAAGGAGCTTTACTAGCCTAATATGAAAAGGGAAGTAGTTGAATATTTTTCCAAATGTTTAGAATGTCAGCAAGTGAAGGTAGAACAATAACACTGAACTAGATTGTTGAATCCGCTACCTATTCCTGGATGGAAATAAGAAGTGATTTCATTAGAATCTATAATAGGACAGCACAAAAAATATCACAACATGATTCCATCATGGTGGTTGTAGACACTCTAAGTAAGTAAGAACACATTATACCTGTACAATATACCTATGGAACAACTCAGATTGCAAACAGTTTTATCAAGGAGATATTTTGATTGTATGGAATACTAAAAATTTTAGTATCTAATAGGGATTCTAAATTCACTTCCAAATTTTGGAAGGATTTATTTGGAGGGATGGGAAACTAGCTAAATTTTAGTATCACTGATAACCCCCAAATTGACAGATAGACAGAGAGGACCAATACGATTCTAGAGAAGATGTTAAGAATGTATGCCATGGACAGACTTGGTAAATGGGAATATTGCCTACAACAATAGCTATCAAGCTTCGATAAAAATGAGTCCTTTTGAAGCCTTATATGGTTTAAAATGACACACACCTCTCAATTAGAGTTAGTCGGAAGATAAGCTAATCCAAGGACCAGATGCATTGTAAGAAAAAGAACAAGTGGTTAGAAGAATTAGATAGAACATAAAAACTGCACATGATATACATAAAAGTTAGGATGATAAAAAGAGAACCCACCGGGTATCTAAGGTTGGAGAATATGTATACATAAGAGTTAAACCAAGGGAAATCACCTTAAGGATGGGAACTTCTGACAGATTAGCACTGTGATTTTATGGGCCTTTAAAATTTTTGATAGCGTTAGACTAGTAGCATATCAGAGGGAATTGCCCAACCATATAGAAGTACACAATATTTTCCATGTATCTTTGCTAAAAACATATGTCCATGTTAATTCTCATATAATTTATTGAAACTTGATACTGGTGGAAACATAACGATATTTCCAACCATAACCACTTCGTATGTTAGATCAGAGATAGGTCTTTCTTCAGAATTGAGCCATCACTTAGGTTAAAGTGCAATGGAAGCACTTTACACTTGTGGAGGTGACCTCAGAGATGGGGAAAAATGAAGGAGGCTTTTACTGCACTATTCTAAAAGGAAGGCAATTGGATAATGAACAACAAGATGATGTTGAATAAAAGGGGGGGAAGATATGCCCCTCTATTTTCTACATTAATGATTTACTAGTTTTAGACCTAGACTGCTTTTAGATTGGATGGATAGGAAAGCCATGTTATATTGTGAAATGATGTGATCAATAAAATTTGTGTGATATAATTATAACAATATTATTTATAAATAAAATGTTGTAAATTACTTAGGAAAGTAGCACTACAGTTAGAAGACTCCTGCCAAGATTGGAAACATTTATTGGTGGTTAAATTGAAGATAAATCTTCCCTTAAATATCTCCAAAAAATCCCTAGGAGGGAATAGACATGATTTAATATGATGAGAGATAAATATCTATCAACTCACTTAGTAGGAGAAAGATAGTAATTTTGGGTGAAAGAAAGTGTTGCAGGAGAGAAAGGTAGGCTTTAAGGAAAAGGAAAAGAAACATTTTCAAAAAAAAAGAAAAAAACAAAAAACAAAAGGCCTAGGCAAGTGGGTAGGTAGACCCAAAAGGCGGGATGTTGCTAAATTTGCTAGGGAAGGAAAAAAAATATAAAATACACCACTCAACAATCAATGAGGTTGTTGATTCCATTGGAAATCATGTCTCAGATCGATGTGGAACTTGCAGATTTAGTTCATGGTCAGGAGGAACATGCTCAGTTCCATATTAATTTTCTAGTAGAAATTTTGGTTAGGATTATGGTTATTCTGAGTAATATTTCATTTTAATATCGACATTTTGTTTGCATTATCGATGATAAAAGTATTGTTTCATTAATTTATTTGTTGTTACAATAGTGATAAATAGGCTAAGTAGTCTCTCATAGGAGACTGGTTTAATTATACATTTTTTGTGTATTGAATGATGAGGTTTTGACCATGTAAGTACATTATCTAAAAAGTTTAAGTATATGATGATGTTTTGAACATGCAAGATGAATGATGTAGTATAGATATAGTTATATGTATGTACAAAATTATTAGAGTAAAGTTAGTTTATTTTCTATAAGGTAAGAAGGAATACACATGTCTATATTGTAACTTATTCTTGTCTACAATATGCTTATAACAAGTACATCCAGTTTTATTTTCTTTTCAAAGATAAAACTCGTTTCATAACTTCAAGAAGAAGGGAATATCTCAATATAAAGACTAGAAATCTCGAAGATACAAAAGTAATTTAAAATATATAGTTAGGAAAAAAATTACTATATGAGAGGATGAGAGATTTCAATTCTATTTTAACCATTCTATTACTCCTTTACGCTCTTAGACTTAAAAGGGGAAAAATAAATTTTAGGTCCTAAAAAGAAATGAATTTCATTTAGCAAAATTTATTGGTAGGAATAACACGAGTTGACAATGATCTTACCATCAAACTAGAAAGCAAATAAGTTATTATTCTGCGTGAATTGGACTACAATCCAATGAGCTAAGGTTTATAGAGGGTGAGTAATCTATTTTGTTACTATATAGAATTAGGACATCGAAGAAGAATAAATAAAAAACACACACTCACTATCCATCAGTAAAATTTTAATAATTTTCATGAGGAACACATAGATAATGCACACCCTATGCCGTTGACAAAATCTTAAGAAATTATGAGAGTTGGAGAATGAAGTCATGATAGGGATGGTATTTAAATACTAAACCCTTATCAAATTCAAGCCACCATAAACACAAAATCCCCACAGGTCGTAGTTAAATGATAGGGTATTAACAAAATGAATTGTCAAAATATATTTCGCTTAATCAACATACAATATGACAATAATGTCATAGTCATCACCTTGTATATACACTGGAAAAAATTGCAATTATGCACTAAAACCTCCTAAAAAAAGTAGAGTGTTATCTATCGCATTAAGACTTGCATAAAATAGAGATTACAGTACACAAACTTTGAATTTGGAGTGGTCATTAAATAGAGAGTGTAGATAATGTGAAAAGAGAAAACTATGTTTGTGTGTTGTCATAAGTTGAAATAAGAGTATTTCTTGTATAAAGGAGGTTGTCTACTAGTTAAATAACCAATTTGTCACCTATTATAAATAAAATGTATAAATAGTATTGTGTGAAAACATCCAAACATGGCGTATACATTAAAGAAAGCCATTGAATTAATCAGGAAATAACAATAGACAATATAATCCACCTCGAAAAGATTAAATATTCAATGTTTTCTAACCCAAGAGGGCTTCTAGTTGACTGTATATTGACCACATACCACCAAATAAAGATTAAATTACCATGACACCAGAAGCATACAAAGACCAAAATGTTCCTTAATGTCATACAAATTAACAGGTTGGTGGCCTCCCAATTAGACTACATGCCCTATTGTGACAATTTCCCCTAAATAAACTTTTCCCATAGGGAGCAATAGAAAATAGTTACTCTATAGTGAGTGACTCTGAATAAAATTGGAACCCCGTATCTCACTGTGCCCTGAGTTGAACAGTAAGAAGCCCTGAGAGACAAGATGGAGACTAACCTGTAGAATAATGAGTAGAAATTAGAGGTGTATATTTGTCCTCAGTTGTAGGAAGATGAATTGGCCATGGATTCAAACCTTCATGTAACAATTATTGAAACCAGGTAGTGAGTATAAGTATAATTACAGTAAAATAAAACAAGTATGATTCAAAACTTATTACCAAATAGTGACATTATACCTAGAACTGTGATGACCTCGAGCATTCTCCTTCTACACATTACCATAGGATCCCCATTAGCACCATAAGAATATACAAGGGCTTACACATAGCGTAAAGAGACATGGTAAAAACACTAGAACCAAAGAAAGTAACATATAATAGGATAATGTACACCAAGGAGTCATGAATCCTCTCCTGAGACTATATGAGAAAGCATGGATTGAATTCGCCTAGCCCTAACAACCATGTAAAAGACAATAAATGAAAACCCTCAAAATAAAGTTACCTCATGCATTGCCAAAGTAAATTCCATTTCAAGCGAAGTATACCCAGCTGTTATCACCAAAAAGTTCATCATCTAGCCTAATTTACTAGATGGATCGAAGTATACCATGTAAAGCCAATTTTACCCTAGTAAAATTTCTTTCACTCTCAGAAATTACCTAATAAACCACCTTTATTAAGTAATTTATAGTTAAACCGACGAAGAATAATTAAATAAATCACTATTTATTTGATTTTCTTCTAGGAATAATTGATTAAACCATTGTTTTATTATGATTCCTTGTCAAATTTGACCCAATCATGAAAAATAAATAGATAAATCATTATTTATCTTATTTTCTTTAATAATAATTTATCTTAATTATACTTTATTTTTTTTTAAATTGACTAAATCCTAATAATAATTAAATAATCATTATTTTGTTTATTATCCTTAATAATTCCTTGAGATAATAAATAAATCATTTATTTATTTATTATTTCTAAATAAAATTTTAAATACTTTTTCCCTCCTAAACAAATATAAGAAAACATTCCAGGTGGTTATTTCAAGAATGGGATCAATAATATTTTATTATTGCTCATTATTCGAGGATAACTCAATCTTTTGTTATAAATAGAAGGGTTTTCCATTCATTATTCACTATTGATTATTTTCATTGTTGCACTCACTATTGTAACTCTCATTATTTTCATTGTCGGAAACCATATTTTTGTTTGGTTTATGCATTATAGAGGAGAGAGACACTACATAAGCTAAAGATGTTTGAGGCTAGCCAAGAACCCAACCCATAGAGGGTGACTATTAACATTTATTTGTTCTCTTCACAGGTATTATTATAAAATTATTCTTTACATATCTAGTTTCCATTGGATGTTTGTGGTTATTACTCTTTCTTTTGTTGTTTAACTATCATCGTACAATAGATCGGAATTTTCACAGGTTTTGTTCTTATTAGTAGCTGCAGATCTACAACGTTTAGTAACCATTTCTATTGTTGAGATTGTTTGTCATCCATAGTCTTAAGTGGGTTGTTTTCGTACATCATTGAGAAGAAAACACTACAACAAATTGGCCACTCTACTGGGTTTTGTAATTCAGATCTGGAAACGTGGGTGACCTTCGGTTTTATACTTAGAGTTTCTTCCTTTTTCAATTCTCCTAATTTTTCCTAATTTTTTAACCCTAGATCTGATAAACTTCTAACTTCTGCAAGCTTTTTGGTCATTTCTGCAAGTCATAGGAACCAGCCACGACAAAGGCAACACCTTTTTTCGAAATTTGCAGACTGGGATCCTCAAAACATAAATCATAGTTTTCAACCCAAAAAGTGTGATCTGGGCTTCAAAATGCACAACTCAGCCCAAAAAGTGTGATTTTAGCAGAAACCAGGTCAGTACTTGCGATTTCTGGGTTTTCGGGTGTTTCTCAAATATGTTTCTGGGTTTGACTAAGAGCTATATGTTGGGTGTCTAACCTTTGTCTCATCCTACTTAGGCCTTTATCCACTCTAATTTACTCATCGAAGTCGAATTTAGCCTCACCTAGGGCTTCTAGTACACTTCCAACTTTCTAGGAGGAGTTTAGCTGAGTGAGAAGGTTGGTTTTCTGCAGTGCTTTCAGCCACATTTTCTAGATATGTAACCTTTTGTTTTAGATATTTTAAGATAGGTTGCTACCATACATAGTTTCAAATTTAAAATTTTTTGGTCATTCCCTTAGGGTCCCATCGGTTGCCGTAGGTGTTTCACCCATCTCCCTATATTTTTGCAGCGATCTTCCTCTCTGGTTTTTTGTTGTTGCTGCACCACTTTTTAGTAGCTTAGTGTCAATTGATCCAAGTCACACTGACATTCAAATATCTTAACCATTTTAGTGTATTTCCCATTGATGTAGCCACCAAGAAATACATTGTTTGCAAACCTAGTATAGGTGGGGTTTAGTTAATTGATTTTCTATTCATTTTCTATTATTTATTTAATTTTATTTTCAGCAAGTTTTTTTATTTTTTACAAACATGATTTGGGCTTAATCAAATAATACACTTGCACACACAAGCACACCTTAAGTGAAGGGCACTTGGTTTACACCGCTAAGCCAAGACTTCACATAATAAATTTATCTCATCGCATCAGAGACAAAAGATATATTTTTTATCTCTGTTCACCATTTTTGTCTTCTATGAGTCCTTTCACCATTGCGCACACCAAGCCATGTCTCATGGATCTATTAGGCCTTCAACTCCAATTACTGCTTGGGTGTATTACCCCTCCCCATCGGGTTCAAGTTCATAGCCCTCTGATTCCCCATACCGACTCTTCTCTTGGTCCTTCTGATTCCTCATTTGATTTCGAGCCTCCTTCATCACATATCATCACCATGTATAGACATAGAGCTGATGCAGGAACCCAAACTAGTGTTGGCTCCAGTTCTATACCAGTGGTCACATCAAGTGGAATAATCTAAGGAACCATTCTAGAAGCCCCCATGCTCCCCTTTATGGTTGGGTTAAGTCTACTAGATCTTAACTAGTTGACAAATGACGCCATAAACCATAATGCTAGTTGGCCCTCTATGTCGACTAAGCTTCCCTCAGACATTCCAAAGTTTGAGGGTATTGTTGGTGAGGATCCTACCAACCATGTCTAATCCTTCGACATGTGGTGTTCATCCAACTCCATTTTCGATGACTCCATTTGTCTTCAGCTCTTCAAATGCACACTCACTAGAGACACTACAAAATGGTATGTAGACCAGCCCTCTGCCTCTCATTCCATTTACGCAATGCTTGCTAAAGCGTTCCTTTCATATTTCCAGTTACCTCTCCGATACGACACTGGTAATGAGATATTGACCATATTTCGTCAATCCTCTGCCACTCGCCTTTCTGTCCATGTTAAAGAGTGGCATCGAAGGAGGAGCACATGTCATGCCCTACCTTTCGAAAGCCATTTCTATCTAGATTGGTTTCTGAACAGCCTTTTATCCCCCATCAGGAAAGATGTCATGTCCCCTATTCCTCAGACCGAGGAAGAAGCTCTCCAGATCACTTTGAGATATGATATGATTTATGCACAATCCGGTTATGTCTATGCAATCATTCTAGACCTCCCTCTCCTAGGAACTGCCAATCCACAGGGGGCATCTCATGCCGTCGACAATATCATGGATCTCTTTCACACACTTCTACATATTCGTAGCAAGAGTTATGGATATTCGTAGGGGGGCACCAGTTCCTTGAACATTCATGCCCCTCCTTCTAATATCATGTTTCTAGGGCCCCAACCTGTCTACCAAATTGTTGCTCCTTCTTATACAAAGCCTGGCACTCCATCCCCTCAAGCATTAGTGTTGCAACATCCCATGCATCCTTAGCCCCAGCAGCCACCGCCCCTTAGGGCTAGGTGTTTGTGTAGAAGAGTGATACCAATCCCAAAAATTCGAAGAAAAAAATAAAGGAAAGGGTAACAAGGGTCACTAGGGTAACCAAGTTAACTAACCTAGTGAACCCTAGGGGAACCAGCCTAACACCAACAACTAGAAACAGGGCGGCCAACCCAAGCATAACAAGGCTATTCATATGAACAAACCTTGTGCATGTTGTGGTGTACATGGCCACTATACACACAAGTGTCCTCTCTCACCCTAGATATGCCAAATGTGGGAATCTCAAGCAGCTTCTCGAGGTTAACAATTGCCTCAGAATCCTACGACACCTCAAATGACCGTGCTCCCAAATGCTTTCCCTAAGTAAGGATTTGTTGCTTCTCAACCTTAGCTAGGTCAAGCAATGCACCTTCCCCAATATTCTATCCGCGGCGACTACCATATCCTTATGATGAACTCTAATGAGGACAACCCCTCCAATATCAATGTATAAGCTCGGTCACACCAATATGACAAGCCCTCCACTTCGTTAGCTACAAAGTCCAAAACCAAAGTATCCACTGAGCCTCTTACCACACCAAGTGGTCCTTTACAGATCCCTCAACCCAAAGTTGAGGCCAATATAAAGATCCCAAATGGACCATTACATAGTAATGCAGCTTTTAACTGAGCTACGCACAAGTATAGTATAGTAGACAACTTGGCGCAATCACCTGCCGCCATGTCAACGCTAGAAGTCCTCCAGCTATGTCCTTCTCAATAGAAAGCTCTACTAACTGCCTTGGGTGTAGTGGATCCTTCTTATGATCGTTTGATTTTCTTCTGAGTTTATACATTAGCTCATCCCTCATTTCCTTCATCGGTTTGTTTCTAGCTACCAGTCAGAGTATGTAATGCCATCATCTCTAGATGCATTATTGATGAAGGTGCATCTGCCTGTGTAATGTCCGTTGCTGTCTGGAAACAACTCAAGTCACCCTAGTTGTCCCCCTCCACCATCAGTTTGTGTGCTTGGGATGGACACTCCTCCCAAACCCTTGGCATGTACCGCAACTGTCCAGTGACTCTCGTGGGCAAGACTTTCCCTGTTGATATTGAAGTCATCGATGCCGCTTTGGATTACGCCATTATCTTAGGTCATGATTACACATATGCCATGTCAATTGTCACGTTTTCGATGTTCCACAAGATTTTATTTCCCCATGAAGGGAAGATCGTTACCATTCATTGGTTGACTTACTACGAGCCGACATCCGTGACCTCCCCCGAGTCCATCATCTCATCCATGTTCAACAACCAGGCTTGAACTCCTTACATGAGTGTCTCACCTCGAGTCTATAAGGATTCCTCGTTATTAGGTTCCTTCCCTCGTCCTCCCCCTCCCATTTTTGAACCTACTTCCATGAGTGTTTTCATGTTACAAGCATCATGGTCTACCCTTAAGAAGTCCAGTACACTTGGTCAACAACCAGCTCCTCAATATCCAGCTCCCTCTCTTCCAGCTGAACCCTCTGGACCCACTCCACTAAGACCTCCCCCATTTGTGGGTGCCTCTCCTATGTTCCCTCCAAGAAGTGTTCCTCCAGGTCTTAACCATCTAGGAGCTATTCCGTTGAGACATTATCCTGTCGACTAGATACCTTTCTTATTCCCCCCTCTAGAAATTTTTTCTATACCTGTCATGGCTTCACTGGTCCTTCCTAACATGACTCTAAAGGTCCTAGTATAGTACATCGATCCCCCTACAAATATTATTCCGGGTCAGCCAAGACCATATCATGCTTTGACCCCAGTTCAACCCGTCCCCGTGACCCCTACCGCTCCTTCAGTTTCCTCACAACCTCAACGGAAACTAGCTCTTTTTATGGAAACATCTGGTTAGGGGGGTAAAGCCAAAAGTAAATATTCAGAGGAAAAGGCTCCCCAAGCTCCTCCAGCCCCTAAGGCCCCAACGTCGACACTCCTATGTGCTTTGTGTGAAGTTGTTGGGCATGACACCAAAAAGTTTCCTGAACTTCCTCAACTTAAATCGTTCGTTGGTGAAGTGTTCCCTGAGTTGAATATTCAAGAAGCCCATGTTAACATACCGGTCCCACCTAAGAAACTCAAAACTCTTCACACAAACCACCGTTGTGGCTTGCATGATCTTCATGGTCATTATTCCCATTGTTTCCCTCATCTCAATTAATTTCGCGATTGCCTTTGGTTAATTTGTGAATACGATGCCACTCGTAGTGGAGCCTCTACTCCTTTACTTATGGATTTTGGTACCACCAGTCAACCAGAATAGGCAAGCTCTAGACCTACTATTGTGATCCGTCCCCCTCGATGTCGAGATGATGGACACCACGGCTCATATCATTTACCTATCATCATCCTTGAGTTCCTCACAGACAAACCTTTTGAAGGTTTCTAAACGTGCTTCTATCAAACCTATTTCAATAGAATTGTAGGTCTCAACATTAGTAGATCCTCCATCTACCAGCTTGTCATCTACCATTCCAAACGATGTGTATGTGAACCTTCTTTCTTAGGCTGATGCACCAGGTAACGCCATCGCATCATATAGTTGGTCTTCCTCCCATCTGCCCATTTTACATTCTCCTGAGGACACCAGGAAAGCTATGTCTACCCCTAATTACCCCTACACTTAAGTAAGGGGGAATTTTTTCAGAGTATTTTGAAGGCCATTTCCTTCCTAATTATCCTAATGCGCTCTACCTCAAGAAATTTCGCTCATAGCACATCCCTCAGATTTTCATGTCTTTATTTCTACCATGAAGTTAGGTATATTACATCATCACATCAGTTGTCTTTTCCACCTTTCAAATGGATTCATCATCCACAACTTATATCGGTCATGTCGTAAGTGCGAGTTGCTTCTCCTGGAATCTAGCCTCAGTATCCTAGCCATTTTTACCCCCTTGCATACATTAGTCCTTCCGAATGACATTTGCATTGGATATACCACCAATAATAATGCTAAATATGATGCAATGATAGGTTTGACAGTCGATTCCCTCACTCAACGCATCCTTCATCTTCATGCTTGTTTAGATTCCTTACTGCTTGTCATGCAATTGAATGGTGTGTATCATGTGCATAACCAAGTCCCATTCAGAAAATATCTACGAGTTAAGCTGTTGGTATGTGAAGTTGAAGTAACTACTTTTAGTCATGTGCCTAGAGCCCAAAATCACTATGTAGATACCATTGCAAACAACATTTTAGATTTGAATTTATCACATGTATACCACAGAAGATAACCAAACAAATGACGAACCATCATCATCATGTCAAATACATAATCATATTATGTATCATATAAGTACTTTGAGCCCATAGCTCTAAATACATCCAGTATGCCCATCGCATACTCGGGGCCCATATGCCCTACATCATCCTTTGGCGGATCTCGTGCCAAGTTGGGTCGAGATGCTTGAATCCGTTTTTTGAGCACTCAGAACACAATGGTGCTCCACAAACTCCTCCTACTAGGGGCATCATTCCCACCTTTTCATACCAAATTAGTATCCCATGCTTGGGGGCATGATGGTTTTCCCCGGGCCATCTCCTCAATTAAGTCTCTTCCTAGATCCCACTAAATCTAGGTATGGTAGATTGTCCTCCCATTCCTTATATAGTTTCTCCTACCAGCCTCTCTGGTGAGCCATGTACACATCACATATCGTAGACATTTGATACCATATCTTCAAATATTCTACTCTATGTCCACATAGTCCCCATGTTTGACTTTGTGGGTGAGGATGATTCTAGACCTCCTTTAGTAGTTCATTCATGTTTTCCTCTTCCCCTAATTCTTCACGAGGAACCATAATTCCAAGGAGCATTAAGGCCATCTTTAGACAAGTAAGGCAACTTTCTTGAAAGTCGCAGATCCCAATTTCGATGGTCAGTTTGTCTGCTATGATCCCCACAATATTTAGGGCCTTCTAGTCCTCTCAAATTGGAGGGAAACTGTCCTTTCATTGAAAAACCCACAATTTTTTGTGTCACCTGTTGTGACCAAACCATAGCTTAGTTCAACAAACTATCATCACCATTGGAAAGCTCTCACCGAGCTCTATAATGGGACCTCCTCCATTTTTTATGATTGAACACTTCACTAGGAAGCCTTTCTTCCATGAAAGGTCACTTTGTCACCTCTCAAAATCAAATTTCATCATAAAGCGACACTTTCACTTTGAGGTCCACCTCCTCTTAATACTTTTCATACCATATGTTGATTTTTGTCATGAGTAACAATCATTTACTCATCTTTTCATGGTCCCCACTAGGCCTAGTCTGTGTGGTAGCGTCATCGAGTCACCCTTGTTTAGAGCATTTGTGATGTGTCACCCTTGCATTCTTGAAGTCTATTTCATGTCCCACCATCTCATGACACAATATTCCACCCATATTTGCATACTGCTCATCCTTTGTTGCCCATTTTTTTTCTCCAGACATACTCTCCCCATCCGCTCTGGAGTTGGGTCAGTTGCTACTAGGTCAACCATACACTTTATGCTCTGACAAGGGTAGTCATATTTTTGTCCCTTGATTCCCTTATCCCCATAATCCCTCGTGCTAGTCTATCAATCACATTACTATTTTCCCTGATGCTTTAGTTAAGGATCCTCATTGCCTCATCTATCGTGAGCCCTATTCTGTCGACATCAACTCATTATTCTAGAAAAACAGCCTAGAGGGTAGTGTATCTCGGTTCCAGCTTCTATTCGTGTTCAGTGCCTTGGATTGAGCAGAGGGTCTCCCTATTGCCCTTTGAGTTGGTTATTTCATGTTTTTGATCCATACACCTAATGGTGTAGCGGTGCAATAGATTGTACCAGTGATTCCTGAGCATGTGTGTGATGTTTCAGACCTCATAAGGGGGTGGCCCTCCAGGTATACCCCAACATGACCGGATGCATACCCACTATGCTACAACCTCAGATGCAGTTCCACGGATTTGATGGGTTTGGTTCCTACTGATTGCAGTGTTCATTGCATGCATTTCTCCTCCAGATGATCCATTTAGTTTTGTAGAGCCCTTCCTTGTTCAACAGGGCTTCTCTGGTTGTTCTACCCTCCCTCCCACCAATTTTTTGAGGGAAGGGGCTTTATATCTCATGTACTTAGATATTATTGTATTCAGTCTTGGCTCGTGTTTTTACTAGGTGCATTATGTATATGGGACACATTGTATTATCTTTTGGCTTTGTTATGCTAGCATGTCATGTACCATTCAGCATGTAATTTATTGCTCAATTTCATATTTCTAGGCAAACCATTATTTCTATACTAAGTTATCTCAGCGGGTATGGGTATTCCTCCCCCACCTCATTGAGGTCCGATACCACAACATAAAAGGAGGCTTGCATTAGTCTCACACCCTCTGCCACTATCCTCTCTCAGATTCAACTTCATTGGTCTCTCTTTCTCTCTCTCCTTGACTCCCATGTGTTTTCTAAGTGATTGTGTCTTTACAACATACTTTGGTCATATGTTTTTCTCCTAACACTCATACATTGGGGCGAAATCTATTATCACCAAATAATTGATCATCTAGCCTAATTTACTAGATGGATCAAAGTATACCATGTAAAGCCAATTTTACCCTGGTAAAATTTCTTTCACTGTGATAAATTACCTAATAAACCACCTTTATAAAGTAATTTATAGTTAAACCCATGAAGAATAACTAAATAAATCACTATTTATTTGATTTTCTTCTTGGAATAATTAATTAAATCATTGCTTTATTATGATTCCTTATCAAATTTGACCTAATCATGAAAAATAAATAAATAAATCATTATTTATCTTATTTTTATCTAAGAATAACCAACTAAATCATTAATTAATTACTATTCTTTGTTAAATTTGACTAATCCCTTAGGAATAATTAAATAAATCATTATTTGTTTATTATTCCTTAACTAATTCCTTGAGATAATAAATAAATTCATTTATTTATTTTATTATTTCTAAATAAAAGTTTAAATACTTCCCCCCTCCCCCAAAAAACAATATAATAAAATATTCCAGGTGGTTATTCCAAGGGTGGGATCAATAATATTTTATTATTTCTCGTTAATTGAGGATAACTCAATATTTTGTTATAAATAGAAGGGCTTTCCATTCATTGTTGCACTCACTGTTGTAACTCTGATTATTTTCATTGTTGCACACCATATTTTTTCTAGGTTTGTGCATTATAGAGGAGAGAGACTCTACATAAGTTGAAGACATTTGAGGATAGCCAAGAACCCATCCCATAGAGGGGGACAAATTACATTTATTTGTTCTCTTCACACGTGTTATTATAAAATTATTCTTTACATATCTGGTTTCCATTGGATGTTTGGGGTTATTACTCTTTCTTTCATTGTTTAACTATAATCGGAGCATGGATCAGAATTTTGGTAGGTTTTGTTTCTATCAGCAGCTGTAGATCTACAATGTTTAGTAGCCATTTCTATTGTTGAGATTTTTTGGCATCCACAATCTTAAGTGGGTTATTTTCATACATCAGAAAAAATAAATGAAAAGCCTCAAAAGAAAGTTACCTTGTCCTCTTCCAGAGTAAATACCATTTCAGGAGAAGCCTACCCAACTCTTCATGGTGAAATATTGGCACATAAGACTAGTGATTCCAATGAAAAGGGGCGGTAAAACACTTGAATAGTAAAATTTCTACCATAATGAAATTATAGGAAATAAAATTCACATTAATGGAGAGAAACAAAGTTTAAGTGCAGGAAGAGTTGTGAAAATATTTCCAAGAAAGTTACAGTGACACCCAAGAAATAGTGGAAAACTTGCATGGTCATAGTAGGCATGAGAGCACCCTAGAACAACATGAGAAAAAACTTAGTTCAGTTAAAAAAAAAAAAAAAAAAGAGGAATTGGAGATATGATTAAAAAGGAAAATTAGAAGTGATTTAAACTTTATTAGCATTCCTCTGGAGCTAAGCATCAAATTTAGGAAGAAAATCGTTGGCATGCGCCCCTCAAAAGAAATCATAGATTCCAAGGTAACAATACACCTCATGGTGGTGCTTTGTAGGCATGAAAAAACTCAGCCGACGTAAAAATAAAATGGAAGGGGGGAAACTCAGTTCATAGGGTTAGGTTTCGGGAAACTAAATTTCCACCCTTGGATTGAAAAGGTAAATATCCATCATCCACATTATTCAAGTACTGATAGTCACGTCAATTTTATGTGGACCATGAGGATGTGCGCAGCATGAGTTCATCTCACAAAACCCTATGATTGTTTTCTCATAAATAATTTTAACCCCACATGAAATTTGTGGTTTGAGGAGGTGTATATTATAAAATTAAAAACCAACATCTTTTAATAAAGGCCAATTAAAATCACCATTCAAATATTGCATTGATTCTGCACTAAGATATGGAACTTATATAAATATAAGTTAATATAAATTCACATAGGCACATAGTAATAATTTGGTTTAGGTTTTATCCCATTAATCTAAGACCGAGTGAAATGGGCTAGGAGACTATCTAAATTAGATAGAAATATTTTATATGTACAAAATTATATGTGGGAAAAATAAAATTAATGAAATAAATAAAAGGAAAAAATGTGAAACCTAGGCATATGATAATACTATTGGAGAATTGTATGAATGGACAAAAGCACAAAACTCTAAAATTGAAGATCATCCAGTAACATATGAAGAAACCCATAATATTCAATTGTAGTAACAATTGCATGAAAATTTTGGAAGTTCTAATGAAATTCTGGATAAAGAAACAAATGAAAATGAGGAAAAGGTTCATGATCAAGAAAATATGAAACTTTCGAAGAAAATTATTTTGCATAGAATTGTTGGATAAGTTTGATTGATTGAATTATGTGAACTATAATGGTATAATATATATGAAATTTAGCTATTGTGAGAATTATATGATGAATGGAAGTTGGGGTTTAGGGAATGGTTGACCTACATTACATCGTGATGCTCTTGTTACTTGTGAAATATCATTGGTACATAAATATGCCAAAGTAAGATGGATAATGGCATAGAGAGAAAGATGAAGTTAATTCTAAATCATGTAAGAGAGATAGAATATGCAAATAAAGAAAGATTTATTACTACAATGTAATATCATCTTTTGTGTGTCAAGAAGATTTATCTTTATCAAAATATGAAAAAAATTGCAAATTTATCATAGATGCAAGAACACCATATATGATGAAGTCTCAAGAGTATTCTTCATACAAAAATCGTAAATACGCAAATGATTTTATATAATGAATATGAAGACATATTGATAATATTTAGATTTAAAAGTGTTCTAGAAAGTCCTTTCATCTAATTAATGGTTGATGAAAGCATTGATCGATGGTTAGAATGACATCTTGTTGTTATGTGACCTATTTAGATTCAAAGGCCCTCGAGCCACATATCTCACAATTTATCAAGCTTAATAATCACATGGATTGAAAAGAAAGGATACTATATGATATTGTTAATCAACTAATAAATGATAGAGGCCTTAAGTATAGTGATTTGATAGTTGTTTCTACAGATGGATATTTAAGAATGATTGGACATGGAAATGAATTTGTTTAATTTTTTAAATGAAATTTGAAATATTATTATATTTCATTGTGTAGTTGATGCAAGAACATCATATCTCCAAGTCAAAATGGATTTTGACTATGATAGGGGTATATTTATTTACCAAGGGAGTTGGTTAACTAATTGAATGTAATTATTTTATTATTTTATTTCTTATGTATTTAGAGAATTCTAGAAAAAAATATGTATCTAGAAATAAAAATGTAATCATATGTATTCTTTGGGAAAGATCTAAGGAATATTGAGAGAATTAGAGAGATTTCAGATTACTTAGATATTTTGTGGAAAATATGGATTTATAGGATCTAGTGTAGGTGAGAGAATAATGGATGTGAACCAGAATTTAGTTTTGGATCCTTTTTGTATAAATATGTAATTCAAATAGGAGATAGATAGTTAGGAAAGAGATTCGAGAGGAGTTGAATTCCAATTAGGTCCATAAGGTCGAGAAGGGCTTCATTGTTGTAATCATTCCAAAGAGGTCCTATTGTAAATGTGTTTTATTGTTTCATAATGGAAGAAGTAGTATGTTCGAGATTTTTTGAATTGGTTGGAGTTTATTCCCTATCATTGTGTATAATTAAGTCCTACTAAATTAATTATTAACCTTGAATCGATATTGGGCATGAGCGTGACATAAATGTGTTGCTAGTGTGGCTAAATATTAGGAGGGATTCACACATTATATCTGTATCACTACCAAATTAGAGTAGCACATAAGAGGCATGCATGGAGACCGAGAGAGTCATAGGACTCATTATGATTAAAGTGGAACCATTTTTATAATAGAAGGAATTCAGGTGTTTATCATTTATCAATTATATGATCAATGATTGTGAGTTACCCGAATATCAGAGGAATTGGAAGCCAAGGAATTGCGTTTTAGACCAAACATTGAAAGAGTATACTGGAGAAGGGCACTCACTTATTTTATTTTTAGAAGTGACAAGATCCATCACTTAACAATGTTAGGATAAGGGGGTAGGAATAACCAAAGATAAAAATTGATAGCGGTGGGCCAGAGGCTTTAACGATGGAAGATTCAAAGGAGCACATAAGGAGAATAAGTAGCAAGGACGTCCGAGATTATGTAGAAGTTGTGGGTATGCCCAAAGGTTCTACCCTAGAGTTTTTTGTTATGTTCAACCATTGGCAAGTAAGGCTATTGTGGTGGGGCTTCTGTAGCTTCAATAAGATAATAGAGTGGGTCCCACCTAAGGATTTCACCTCGGAAATTGATATAAATACATCTCTCCATTGTGTCGGGCTAACAAAAGTGGCGTGGAATATTAAGTTATGGGTTCCACCTGGAATATTTTACCAAACAGATTTTGTAAACATTACTTTCATCGTGTTGGGAACCAAAGAGAAGGCTTATGTGGATTTCATGGCACAATGGAAGTGATAACATGAAAGAGTGGGCCAACTGCAAAGGTTTTAGCTTGAAAGTTTAATGAATTTATGTTGGTAAGGTGTATGATTTTATAAGCATTGATCTAGAGGGACAGAAGAATAATTTATTCCAATTCACAAGAGGATCTAAATAATAGCTTCGACGCTAGAGTATTGTGATACTTGGGGATGGTTCCACGAAGGCTGGTCAAGAAGGATAGCAGGGTTGTGGAGGTCCTGTGTTAGAAAAGACTAAATGGGAATGACACCCTTTTCGCCAATCCCACTTTAATTAAAATCCCCCCTCTGTTAGATTCTAAGGGTTTTATATCTTGAGGCTTGAATGAAGTTCCTTTTTAGACAAGATTGGGACTATGAGTAGGAGACTCAAAATTGAGCTTTCATCTAGTGGCATTAAATATTTAAAAGCTCTAAAAAGGAAAATTAAAATACAAAAAACTAAAGTTCCTGAAGTAGAACAAAGAACGAAGGATGCTCGATTGGACTAAGAAAATATATGGGAAAAGGTAATTTTGATTTGTCTTAGAATTTGAATATTGTTAAATAGAAGGTGAAACTATAAGGGAAACAAAGAGAATTAGTGAATATGAGTGGTAAATACTGCCACAACAAGGAAAAATTAATAGCAGACTAGATCTTTTGGAAGAGTAGAGAAATTGACTTAGAGGTTATTTTATTTTGTGTGAAGAATTTTGTTTGAAGAGTTTGCAATTGAATAGGAAATTAATTTCCCAATGACAATTAGAGTTTGTTGAAAGTTGAAGTCATTTTAGTTTGAAAGGCATATATGGAATATTGCAGGCAAAAGATAAATACAAGGATGTTTTGTTATAGGATGAAGTAGACACCTGCAGGAAGAAGTGACACTAGTTAAGAAATTAGCAATGTTGTAAGGATAAGTGGGAGAATGCAAGTTCTCAGAAGCAAGAAGGAAGAGATATTGTGATAAGAACCAAACAACACAGTTAAATTATTGTAGAAGAAGAGAGAGGACAATAGAGCCCTGAAGGGGATCTAAGTAGGAAAAATTGCAACAACTTAGAAAATTTTGAAGTTGAGGAGCATACATACTCTAGAGGAAAGAGAAGAGGTTCTATTGCAGGGAACTAGAGGAAGGAAAACTTCCAGAATGCAGTAGGTGGGTAGAAGTTTCCAGAAGAAGAATTTCCACAGAAGGAACCAGGAATACTGAAAGGTTCAGATGAGGAGGAATCTTAGTAAGGTATTGGTAGCAGGTGCAAAAATTTCTATGAGGGGGATGCTTGTTGCAGCTCATAGGTGAACAAGGAGAGTTCATAAGAGGAAGAAATAGGAGGTAAAATGGCTACATACAATCATATGATGGGTTTAGAGATAATTCACAGTTCAAGATGGTTGAATGTCAAGGCAACTAGAAAGAGGAGAATGAATGCAAAATCTAGGAGAGCATAGAGTGCTCGCTTGAAGATTCTAGAGAAAGGAATCATTAGAAACACTAGGAGATAACTAGGCATGGAAGACCTTAGTATGGTATTTAGAAATAGGTTGACGAAAGATGCTTGTTGCAGTGGCTTTCATGAAATTCACAATGAGTAAGGATAAGGTCATAAGGGTAAGAAGAAACTAACTATTGATTGTCATAGTAAGGGCTCAAAGACAAGCCATGAAATTGAATTGTGTTGAATTTAATAAATAAATAGTTGAAATTAAATTGAAGCTATAGGTTTTGAGATGGCTATTATAGAAATATGAGGAAGATCATGGTTAGAAATAAACTCTTCAGAGGAGAGTTAAGTGGAATTTTTTGGAGGTCAATTGAGATGGAGATTAAATGCTTAGCTGATGGAGAAACATAACGAGTTTGAAAAAACGTTAAATTCCCAAGGACAACAAAAATGGATGATTTATTAGGAGATTATTTGTGACACAGAATAAAGGACCAATTCTTGGATAGAGTGATGAAGAATATGTTGATGACATGCTTGCTGAGAGTCTCACAAATTATTGTGAGAATGAATATCGACATGGAGGAATGTTAGAATATGAAGGCAATATTGATTTTGACAATTGGTATGTGAATGCAGGAGTTGTTTCAGAAGAGAGACAAAATATTGATTTTTTCCTATACAGTGAGGAAGAACAATCACTCTATATTTGTTAAGAGATTGAAAATAAAACAAAATTGTCTTTGAAATAGTCAAAATGAAGATATGGAGGAACAACCTGAGAATAAGAAGCACATGTCTAGTAAGGAGAATGTGAAAAATTTAATGAGAAACTTATAGGTTTTAGTGTTGCTAGAGGAAAGGATACTAGAATAAACAAAGAAGACTTCAAGGTCTCATTTTTTTAAAACTCATTTTCTTTTGTGTGTTTGTAGGTAATGATGATGTGTAAGGACCGGTGAAATGGATTGAAAATACTTCAAGAAATGAAGAGTACGTGCATGATTGGAGTGGATCAAGATACCAATTTTATAAAAATTGTTAATATAATATGACCGCCGAACCAACCGCAAAGACCACTTATCATAAAGGATATATTAGGGCTGTAACGAAAAAGAAAGAGGTTCACCAGTCTGTTAATACGGGATTTGCTAAAAGAATGGGATTCAACAATTGAAGCATTAGACCACATTACAATAGAGTTTATATTTTCAGAAGATTGGTTGGAGAATCCAAGGATAGTGGGTTGCAAAAATCTAACTGAGGAAGAGGTCAAGTTTTCCAAGTAGTAAATGCAACAAAAAATGAATAGCAGTAATAACACGTTCCAACAAAAAATGTAGGGAATGGTGAGAGAAACTATGAACAATTGGCATCCTGCTCTGATAGTGGAGAACAACATCAAATTTCAACAAGGAAGCAATGACTTTTGCTAGTCAGGGGACATGTTCGATGAAGAAATAGAGGAAATGAGGAAGATGATGTTGAAGAAGCCCCAACAGAAGAGGTATTTTGAGTAGTGGAAAATGATGGGAAACATATTGCATGTGGTGGAATGAGACTACATCAATAAGGAAGGAGGAAGGCTACAACATAAAATATGTAAGCCTAAAGGAATGAAGAATATAGTAGTCTAGAAACAACATGATAAACAAAAGGATCAACTACAAAATAAAGTTAGGGTTCTAGGAAGTCACAATTTCATCAACAGATGGTCAAGGGACCATCAAAATTTTCACCTTTAGAGTATGATGCATGAGCATCATAACTCCAAATCAAAACAAATTTTGACTAGGATCGGGGTATATGCCTTTAACAAGGGAGTTTGTTACCTAATATAATGTAATTATTTAATTATTGTATTTCCTATGTTTTTAGAGAATTCTATAAAACAATATGTATTTAGAAATACAATTGTAATCAAATCTATTCTTTGGGAAAGATCTCAAGAATATTGAGAGAATTAGAGAGGTTTTAGATTAGTTAGATGTTTTGAAGAAAATATGGGTTTAGAGGATCTAGTTTAGGTGAGAGAATAGTGGATTTGAGCTAAACTTTAGTTCTAGAACCTTTTTATATAAATATGTAATTCATGTAGGATATAGACATGTATAAATCAATTCGAGAGAACATGAAGGCCAATTAGGGCCATAAGGTTGACAAGGGATTCATTTTTGTAATCAGGTCAGCGTGGGACTATTGTAAATATGTTTGATTGTTTCATAATGGAAGAATTACTCTAATCAAGTTTTTTAAATTGATTAGAGTTTATTCATTGTCATTGTGTATAGTTAAGTCCCGCTAAATGATTTATTAACCTTGAATCTGTTGGGAAAACTACTGAGGACGGGGGGCTAAATCAATATTTTCAAACTGTTAAAATTTTATCATATCCCAATTTCTATATGTAACTTTATTGAAGGGAACCTACGTGTGTAGCCGACTTTTATTTATACAACTAGCGTATATCGAGTAAAATATATTCTTGAGTTAATTCATATCCTATTTATCTTGAGTCAGTGCATCGGTACTTCATTAAGCATTAAAGAAACAATAACCATGTGCAATAAGAAAAAAATAAACCATCACACATAATCGTCATAGATACATTTAAGGTGGAAATCGAATGCGAGAAAAAATGATTGCTCCTGTTGTCTAAAACTCTGTATAGGAAAAAAATCATACCAACATGCATGCACCCACCTTCTGAAGGCTACAACCTTCTCTCATTTTCTAGCACCCACTGAAAGGGAGCTCTAACCCCCAAATATCTTTTACTAGATCCCACTAGAAGGGAGCTGCAACCCCCTGATCTGATTTACCATCTACCACTTGAAGAAAGTTTTGGATTCCTCATTTAAGGCTCCGATCATCAACACTTTCGTGGATCACATTTGATAAATTTTAATGTTGGATCCACCTTCTATAAAACATGACAAATTGTAGGACACATTTCATCAAATTTTTAGACTAGACCCACTACCAAAATTTAAGATGAAAACAAAATATCAAAAATGAAACTGATAACTGCAGGAAATCACTTAGTCATCATATGAATCAACCAATCTCTGACCCAACTAAATCAACCATCCACTGAAACCCAATCACTGAATCAACCAAAACTCAACATTTCAGCTAAAACAAAAACTTAAGCTACCAGAACAATTAGATCATTGTAACCAGAATAGTAATCAACATACTGCTCATCACATAAACCAAATTCTATTACTGCAAATCCTGATCAACCTTATATAAAAACATATATGCTAGTTTATAGTAACAAACCCATGTGTGTATGCGCTTTCCATGAAGAATACCCGTGTATAGATCTTAAACGACTGAAACCTAAATATGAGCCATTGAATCCTGAAAAAATGAACAACTACCACTCTCAAAATAATAATCATACACTAATCCACTACATCATTATGAAACAATCACGTAGCTTTTAGTGAACTTCAATCTCAAAAAAAAAGTATCATCATCATTCTTCATTCAATCAATTCATCTTTTAAACATTACTTGTTAATCCCCGATCATAAGTAAGATTTCATTAACATGCAACAAACACACAGTAAGACTAACTAAACTAATCAGACATCTTTTTCATGAAAAACCTAGTTTCTATAGGAGCTTTCCTCAAGGAATATCTGCATGTATATGCACTTTTTAGGAAGCAAACCCATGTATACATCATAATATATGTGATACTTATCACTATTAAAACCACGTGCATTCACACCCTTCACGATATAAAACCTCTGTAAATATCTGCATTTACTGGCACAAAACTTTGTTGCATCATAGAACTTCAAACATTCCCAGATTTCAGCATACACAGAAAAATCACATGTCAAGACACTATCATCATTAGTCAAATCAACCCATAATAAAAAGTTTCATTTCAAACTATTGGATCTGATCCATCAAGAAATTCCTAGGTGCATACTTAGTTTTAGATCAAGCAAAACATCAACAGTCCATTACATGCATATTTTCTTTAGATCTAACTATTCATCAAATATTCATCACTTCCAAACCTCTACCACTTTGGTCTTCATCTCCTTTTATAAATTAACCCTTATCCAATAACGTAGGTCAAAACCATACTCCAATTGATCATTTTCTTATACGGGATCAAAACATTCGTTTTTGGGCTCAATACCATAGGGAAATACCATGGTAAGGACCCTTGGTATTTAGAATAACATGGTGCAAAAACCGTACGTACCTTTTCTTCTTCATACCCGCGTGTGTATGCGAATTTTCTTAATAGCACACGCGTATAATTCTTGAAATTTCATCTTAATCATTCCTCTACCTATGAGATTTTATCCCTTTGTCCAAACTCTTTGTCACATCTGTATACACATCCTGTTGAAACTTGTATCATGTTGGTTTCCATCAAACAACAACTCATTAAGTAGGTTTCCATCAAGGGAAACACATTAGTCATAATGCCAACTATCTCCCCCATTGGAATTGATGGAAACCACTTTGGTGTTCGGTCACCACCACCTGTAGATACTTGTAAAACACATGAATCTAAGCACCAAAATTTTCAAACACCAAGTTACTCTCCCCCTTTGACATAAAGGGCAAAGGAATGACTAATACTAAATGAAGACTTATCTCTTGTGTGTGGTAGATCTAAACTGCTAATTATGACCACTGTAGACAGACCATGCTTCCCTTGAGCACATGCTAAACTTTCTAAAGGATGTATAACAAAGTACATGACTCTATGACTCATATGGCATTTCCTATCACCAAGGACTCAAACTTACATCAATCACCCAATCCCAGTGGGCTTACATTTTTGACATCATTATTACATCAACTTCCCAAGCAATGTGGGGTTACAAATTACATCTTATGTCGAAAAGACTTGACCACAATAGTCCAAATTGACTAAATTTTACAATGAGAACACCATAGGTATTTACATGACCTTTACATCAAATTATATATATGACATGTATAACCAAGACAAAATACCAGAATAAGATCAACAACTATCATACACCACATCTGACGTGCACCATGGCTGTTATCACCAAAAAATTTATCATCTAGCCTACTTTAATAAATGGATTGAAGTACACCATGTAAGGCCAATTTTACCATAGTAAAATTGCTTTCACTTTGAGAAATTACTTAGTAAACAATATTTGTTAAGTAATTTATAATTAAACCCATGAAGAATAATTAAATAAATCATTGTTTATTTAATTTTCTTCTAGGAATATTAATTAAACCATTAATTAATTAATATTCCTTGTCATATTTGACACAATTGTGAAAAATAAAGAGATAAATTATTAATTATCTTATTTTTCTATAGGAATAACTAATTAATTATTATTCCTTGTCAAGTTTTATTAAATACCTCACGAATAATTAAATAAATCATTATTTGTTTATTATTCCTTACCCATATTTCTTGAGATCATAAATAAATCATTTATTTATTTATTATTTCTAAATAAAAGTTTAAATAGTTTTTCTCTCCTAACCAAATATAATAAAATATTCCAAGTGGTTATTCCTAGAATGTGGTTTATAATATTTTATTATTGCTTATTATTCTAGGAATACTCAATGTTTTGTTACAAATAGAAGGGTTTTCCATTCATTTTTCACTTTTGATTACTTTCATTGTTGCACTCACTACTGTAACTGTGATTATTATCATTGTCGCATAACATTTTTCTTTCCATTTGAGTTCCCATTGAGCTCAAACTTTTTATTTGTTGGGTTTACATGTTATCGAGGAGAGAGACTCTACACAAGCTGAAGACGTTTGAGGATATCTAAGAACCCATCCCATAGAGGGGGGCTGGTACCATTTAGTTTTTACCTTCACATGTGTTATTTAATCAAATCCATTCTTTGTATATTTGGTTTCCATTGGATTATTGGATTTATCCACATTTATTACTATTTCATTTTGTTGTTTAACTAAGATTGTGTCATAGATAAGGACTTTGGAAGCTTTTGTTTCTATCATTTGCTGCAAATCTACGATTTTTAGCATCCATTTATATTTTTGATATTGTTTCTCATCCACATTCTTAGGTGATTTCTTTCCACGCACCTTTGAGAAGAAAACACTATAACATAATTGGCAATTCCATTGGGTTTTTACTTAAGATCCAGAAACTTGGGTGACCTTTAGTTTTCAGCTTAGGGTTTCTTCTTTTTTCAATCTCTTAATGTTTTTTACTAGATTTATAACCCTAGATCTATCAAATTTCTAACTTCCAGAAGTTTTTTGGTCTTTTCCGTAGGTCACAGGAACGAGCCGGAAAAGAGACAATTTTTTTTTTAGACATGCCGACCAGAAATCAAGGAGCAAAAATCACACTTTTTTCCCCAAAAGTTTGTTCTAGAGGTCCAAAGCACACCTTTCAACCCAAAAGTGCGATCTCCCTAGAATCGGGTCAATACCTACGATTTTTAGGGTTTATGAGATTTTTTTCAGATCTGTTTCTAGGTTTTCCCGAGAGCTGTATACTAGGTTGGTTGACCACTGTCCTCACATTGTTTAGTCCTAAATCTACTCCGATTTACTCGTCAAAGTGGAATTTAGCCCCTTAGGTCTTCTAGTATGCATCCACCTTTATAGAAGTTTAGCCGAGTAAGAAGTCTGAGTTTCTGCAGCACTTTCAACCACATTTTCCATATATGTACCCTTATATTTTAGATCTTCGAAGATATGTTATTGTGGATGGCGTTGGACGTGCCAACATGTCAAGGGATCTCCCCAGTAAGAAGTCCCAATTAGACCTTAGATCGTTTGGTGTACGAGTCCCAACAATGGGTCGTACAGTGATGCCTTAACCGCGATTTCGCATAGAGGCAAGTAAGATAACTTTGTTGGTAGCAAGGTTGTGACCGCTGTAGTGATCTAAGGAAGATGCATGAGAGATTCTAACACATGGGGGTTGAGATCAGTGTGCCCCTTGGAAACCTGTTATAGCATGTAGTTAAGAAGGGAACACATGAGTGGAGATGCATCACAACATGGAAGGCAAGTTAGAAAGCAATCCAAAGTGATGGTTAAACCAACATCACATTTCAAAAATATTCATACATACATACACAGATAGTTATACATGCATGCGTAAGTAAATAGATACATATATCATTTAGAGTAAACCAGATAGCATATAGTACAATACAACATATGCATGAAACATGCTGGCTCTTGTTATATTGAGAAGTCTATGTTCTAGTCATACAATACATCCATGTCCAATCACTAGTTCCAATAGCGGAACATTACAGCCACAACCGCTTGCTCCTCCAAAGAGATGTACTAGCTCTGCATAGTGGAGAAGCCAAGGCTCATCACAATACTATCCAAACTCTCTCCAAGATATTGTTATCGGAGGCTTGGCTAACCAAAAGCCTTTACAATGAGTGATGAGGGACTATTTATAGAAAAGGGTGGGTTGATCCTTGACATTTCCCTTTGTGATAGTTCATCTACCCTCATGACCCTTCATCTACTCTATGAATTTTACATCCAACTATCAACACTTGACTTACAGTTGACAAGACATTACATTACAATGCACATGTACCCATGCCAGACAAAATGGCTTGAGTAAGCCATGCTAGACATCACTATGACTTAGACAACCATGGAAGGCCAAATTTTAACATCCTTGCGCTGGTCAACAGTAACATACTGATGCCAAGATCACTAGTCCGTGATGGTGTCTATATGCTCCAAGGTGACATCTTTCTGGAAACTGACTCTTGCTTCCATGGCATCTGGGTACACTTCCCAGGCTCCTTTTTCCAACTCGTCTGTAAGCATGCATATCATTATCTTTAATGCAGTCGGACCAACAACATACTTGTGAATGATGTCTTCATTATGGGCAAGTCAGGGAAGGTGGCAATGCGCATCAATTCATCGAAGTATGAGTCAAGCTCTAGTCAAACCTATGCCTTTGTCTTCACTTGGGTGAGAGTCCCAATAGATGGGATTGCATGTGTGTGCACCACAACATCCATGTTCTTGAATACACGTGCATGGGAAGCCTTTATACTAGTGATGAGCTACGTGAGCGCTTCATAGTTCCAAATATGATTCTCGATATGTGCCTTTAGCTTGACTGCATTGGCCTTCATCATCTTAGGCAAGTTAAGTGGGGCTCCCTTGTATCTCATCGTCCATGTTTGCGTGTAATAAAAAACAACATCAAATTTCATCAAAATATGTGTTCTTTTAGCACATCGTTGTTGCAATCCGTTGAGATGGATGACTGCTTTATGCAAGTACGAAACGTGGAGTACAATGCTCACATAACTATGTTAGAGGAAATACTTAATCTAGTATTGCCTTCTTTAGTTCAGCTCACGTGGGGGCTTTCACCAACTCTCCTCCTTTCTTGGTCATCTATAGTTCCTTAGCCATTCACTCATCCTTAGCTACCAAAAAGCGAACACTTGAGCTAGTGGCTTTAGCATACAGTCTAGTTGCATTGGCTAAGGATGCTGGATATTTGCGCACATTATACATGATCACTCGTTCCTCGAATTACATAGGAGATGTATGATCATCTTGAGTAGACACTCTGCGAGACTACATCAGTCTATGTTGATACTTGTCGAATGAGATGTTGTGCATCTCTCCTTCTAGCTAATCTCCAAGGATCTTAGTGCCTCCTTAGTCATTTGAGACTTGTTCATCATCAGGATGTGGTGAAGCGAGTAAGTTGACCTCTTGGTGATGAGGCATGAGGTCAGTTTCTAGTTGCAATTCCTGATACTCCATATCTATATCCAACTATTGAAGTACTTGCTCTATCTCATGACTGGAGTCCTACTCCTACAATGGTTCACCCTGTGTGTCTAATGCTAGTTGTTCCGATGATTCCACTACCTTTATGAGCGTTATTTCCTCTCTTTGAACATGTTGCACCCGTTGCTATACCTGTTGTTGTTGCACTTCCCTCTCTTGTTTCCACAACTCTTGTTCCTTCTGGAGTTGCTCCTTCAGCTCATGCAACTCCTTCTCAGTTTCCTCCATTCTTCTCTTCTCCCATTGGCTTTGTGTGATTTGCTTGTCACGTTGCTGCCTCTTTGCCTCTATAGCCATAACTTCCTTCTTTACCAGTGGATCTGCTTGAGACTTGCATCTTTTATCTTCCTCCATGCGATCGACAATCTTCCTCTTTCCCTTGTCATGCACTGGTATGCTTACCTCTACTACTACTACTATTGTTGGTGCTCTCTGGGATGTTTCTTCATGTTGCTTTCCCAACCTCTCCATAATGAAGTTGACCTATTCATTGGGTTTGGAGAAACAGTAGTACTATCTCCATGGGTCCTCCTCAGCCCAATGAAATGCCCCATGAATCCAGTTGAACTGTACTCTCATGTAGTGATATTTCACAATACAATGTGGGTCATATGGATTGTAACTTTGAAGATGTTGTGGCCAGCAACAACCCCCCCCCTTTTTCATTTAAGTGTTTATCCAAAATAATAAATGAATGGGGACCCTTAGTTAAAATTTTAGGAAAAGAAAGAGTTTCTTTTTCTCCAAAATAAGGGGACCATCGTAAGCTTAGCAAGATCTTTTGAATACTTTAAAAACCTAAGTTTATGATGAGAAAAACCTCAAAAAAGGAAAGCCGCATCGCAAAATGATAAGTAAAGTCCCATCGTTTGGCTATACAGTCTAGTTGCATTGGCATACAGTCTAGTTGCATTGGCATACACCGATTGCAAGATCGCATATCGCAGGGAATAGGCTAGCGAAATTTGGCGAACATAAAACTTCTGCGATCTGCGACATTGCTATATCGCGATCTGCGATGATTGTGATGATTGCAATGTCACGATCTGTGATGCTGCGATGCAAATCGCAGAATCACTCCATCGCGAATCTTTCGGGAACGCTATTCAAGAAAGGCATCTATTATAATCTAACCCAAGATCATGCACTTTAAATGTTAATAAAGGATTAGTTGCCAGTTATTAATGAAACATGGACGCTTTCTTTTCGAAGAATTTATTCACGTAAGGTGGCTTATTTGATGTATCTGCTGCATTTAAAACTCTCCCATCACCTTTCTTGGTCAATCATTTCCATTTCACTTGTGAACTGTAGGAACAAAGAGCGGAGCACTATAAAAGGCAATACGCCGGAAGAAATGGGAAAGAAAAGTAAAGCTCGGAGCTCTGAGGTGAAGGGGATGGCACCACTATACACAGACACATCGTGTAACAGAGATGCGGGGATATCAACATGGGAAGGCATGTATAGACTTCTTGAAGAAGAAAACCCCGGAATAATGAAAGTTGCCGTTGGCTCAGATTCACAGGGATCTTCCGAGGCATCCCTAGAAGAATTAGCTTGCTCATTCCTACATAGGATTACAGCAAGACCCAAAATTCTCCCATATACGAACATGATCAAGTGGATACTTGATAATGCAGAAATCAAGGACAGAAAGTTCAAGATTCAAGGACAAGGGCTCATCGAATCGTTCGCTGTACAAGATTTAAAACTCATGTACCATCTTTCTGAGCTGCAGGAAACTTACAACACGCAATTCATTGATAAATTCGTGGTAGAAAACCCGGACCTATCAGAGACCACCAACGATTGGTCCAGAAAAGATGAACCTCTCAAGAAAGACAAGAGCGGTATATACAGCACTAGATCCCTCACCTCCCCATATTGTTTTGCTGCAACCATGCTTTGTAGATTGTTTGGGAAGCCAGATATCAATATGTTTTCATCTGAATGGTTGTCATTAACAGATGCTACTACAAATTCCGTAATTATAGATTGGGCAAAGGTCTTTTCTGATAATCTGGTCACGGCTATTCTCAATTACCGGTCTAAAACATCCATGTCTCAAAGGATCTATCCCCCTTTTTTCCTATCTGCATATGTTATGGACTCTATTTGTTATGTGTCTAAATTTCCTATTTTGGGTTGGAAATGGATGACTCAGGACCCATTACCCATTCATGTCTATCATAAGATATTATGGGACTCCCAGTTCGTTCCACATTTTTACCAAATTTATCACAGGCTTATCCTACCCTTGTATAGAATGATATATGATGAAGACCCCCCAAGGTGCTCACCCGAGGCACAGATAGATATCATCCCCATCACAAGATGGTTCGGGGAGGAATTATTCACTTATATTAGAGTTTTTGGAAGCACTGTCCCCCCTCATGTTCTACCTTTATATATCCCTGATAAACTTCTGGCTCGAGAAATTGCTTATCAAACCTGTTCAGAAGGCGGCCTAACAAAAGATTTAAAAGACAAGAAGAAGGCCATATGGCCACATTTTCCTGTGGCTTGTGGGGCCTTTT
>APFE031210313.1:0-17498 GCA_000404065.3 Pinus taeda | reverse complement strand
GAATATGGTGAGTCTTCGATCCAACATTAGAGTCTATGGAATCATGATTAACATTTCTTTTGTTCTCATCATGAGTTTCCTTTAGTACCCTTTCACCCTTATTGACCATTTCTTGTAGCAACTTATTCATATTTATCTTCAATTCTTCCATCTTATCATCCATGCCATCAATTTTAGCTTCTACGCCTTTCTTTAAACCATCAATCTTAGCTTCTACATCTTTCCTTAAACCATCCATCTTAGATTCTGTTGCTTTTTGTGCAAGTGACACTTGTTGCACTTGTTCTTGTAATTTTGATATATCATATAGCATTTCTTCTTCTTCTTCATGAGTCATGCTAGAGCTTCCAGGATCCTTACTAGGAGTTTGCATTTTCTTTCCTTGGGGCATCAGTTACCGATAATAATGCTCTATTATGCCCTTTGAATTCCTTCAAAATAAATTTTCAAACCAAGCTTAAGCAAAAATTTAAGAAAATCTACACACATTTTTTCACTTTGTAGGAGCTTAATATTGCCTCTGATGTATCTCTGTACTTTCCAATCATCTAGTTCCGAATTTGTGATCTGTAGTAGCCCTTCATGTCCTCTTTCTAATGCCATAAGTCTGACCCAAATTTGTTTCTCCAAGGAAGAGTTATGTGAAATCTCCCACAGTGACTTGATTATAGACTAGTTCAGTAGAGTGAACTTGTACGACATGCCACGAGTCACTGTTTTGACCTTTTGATCTAAACAATGCATATAAGAAACTACAATCTGTCCTCTTTCTACACCTTCTTACAAAATTTCAATCCGATCCTTAGAGAGAAAGTTATGACGATTTTCCCCAGGTCACCTGTTTGGAATGTAATTCAGGAGTCTGCAAAAAGACCAACTTCCTCATATCATATCTCCGCAAATATCACATGAAAATCTCTGAAATTTGGACCGAAGGTTCAGCGAAATTTCTTCTCAAATGGGTTTTTTTTGCGACTTCTGAAACGTCACAGAAAAAAAGTTATAGCGAAAATGCCATGATTACCTGTTTGGAGCAGCGAAACCCTAGAATCCAAAGCTCTGATACCAAATGTTATGAAACCAGCTCAAGAAAAGATAGAAAAGATAGATCAACGCCTTAGAATTCAGCCTATTTGAGGGGGAAACCTCCTTTAAATTACATAAATGAACAATTCTTGGATGATTCAAATGACAAAACCTCCTTTCTATATATAGGAGTCTAAGGAGTCACATATAAACAGCCGACTACAATAATAATATAAAGCCACAAAAATAACAATAGAGGGATTCTATGGGGCACAATAGTAACAATATGGGGGCAATAGGGGCACAAAAATTTTAATAAGGGGTATAACTACAATAGTAATGGGGTAATCACTAGTATTATAGGGACCCAACACAAAATCTCCATCAACAAAAGGGGATTTGAACAAACTCTTACAGGAGTTGACTCACTAGAAATAAGAATATGAAAGGCTTCATAAGAAATTCAAGAATCTGGAAGATCAAAAGATAAAGAATGATACTCTATATGTTGAAGAAATGCAGAAGACCCACAAGTTAAAAATAATAATTGAAGAGTTGCAGTGTGAGTCATTGATGGCTCAAACCTTGGCCCAAGCCAACGAAAGCATTTGGGCAAATATTAGTCAGGCCATAAATCAAGTATGGCATTCCATTCAGATCATTTTTTAGCAGGAAGAACTCACAAACAAATGTCAGGTAGCCATTGATGAAGTGAAGAAATTTCTTAAAGACAAACCAAGTGAAGCTTCAGACATGATCAAAGTTCTTAATTCAAAAACTAGCGCTGAGTTGGAGAAGATTGAGATTCTAGACAAAACATAAACCATTTTGGAGATCAAGAAGGTGTTGAAAAAAAAGAATCTGGTGACTCATTTAGAGACTAAGTGCTAAAACTTGAATACTTCTATCCAAAGGTTTCATTTTAATTTTAATTTACTTAATCAGAGAGGGCTACCAGGATTAGTGGCCCCAAATGACAGGTTGATCAATTTGGAAAAATACTACCAAAAGCTTTACACTATAGCAATTGATAAAGAAAACTTTGCAGGCATAAAGGGTCATATTACAGGGAAACAAATTTTAGAAGATTTATATTTTTACTTGACTATTAAGCATGATATTAATCATATTTTTGTAAATAAGCCCACTTTTGAGAAGTACACCGAGGTTGATGAAGTTTACAAGAAATTGGTAAATCTTGTTATACCAAGTCAAGATCAATGGGATCACTTGTGTGAAGTTATTGAGTAACTTTCATCAACAACTGAAGGACATCTAGGCAGTAGTTATTGGGGACCACATCATTGAGAGATTCCTAAAGAATAGTGCCAACACTTAGCAGTTTTGAAATTCCTATAGTTTTGTATTATTTTTGTATATTTGTTTTGAAATATCTAGAAGAACTTTTGTATAAATAACTCCTCCTTTGAGTTATTAAGGGTCGAACCCTTGAATGAGCTTTGAGAACTGAATTGTAACCAAGCTAGAGATTTTCTAAGTTAATGAAAGGATTTTGAATTTGCCTTCTATAGTTTTGTCTCCTATTCGGTTTTTCATATGTGCTTATTTCATTCTGTCTTTATTCATATATTTAAGTCTTTATGCAGAGATCTGGGTAAGGTCATACTGAGTATTAGTCAGTCTTAAATCCCATATGAAGTTATCAGAAATAACTAGGTACTAGTTTATAACACTATCTATTATTGTAGACTCCTCTATATGAATTAATTGTCACACAAATCTGCATTCATTTAAATAGATTTTGTTCTACAAGAAATGTTGTTTTCCTGTATTATTTTCTTATAACCAATCGAATATTTTTTTTGAATATTTAGCAAGTCATATTTCATTAAGATTTTTCTATTCATTCACTTTAAATCAATTAACTATAGCTAGACAAATAGAAGCTCTTTTATTCATTTTAGTAACATTGTGTTGATCCTAATGTGAATGCATCTCTCATAGGTGATCCAACAAGCCAAGTAAGAACCTTTCTTAGGATGAAGGATACCCTCATCGCTTTGTCTTCCAAAGTGGATATTAATACCAAATTATTCTTTAACCCTAGCACATACATCATATCGTGGAGCAAAATACCTTCTCTTGAATTCAAATGAAATTTGACGGACCCAAAACCTTTAACAAGATGAGTGGAGTTGTCTCCAAGAATTATTTTCAAATTTGACTCCCTCTCCATCAAATTAGAGAAAACTTCCTTATAACCAGAGAAGTAATGAGTGGCCTCACTATCAACCAACCAACTATCATATGAATCTGGAGGAGATGAACTAGTAAGAGAAGAAATAAGAATATATTAAAAGTGTTTTTCAACATTACTTTCTCACCAAGAGTACCTTGACTTCTTTTGAGGATAACAATCTTCTTCATGGTCTCTTTAAGCATCTATTATTCTTCTTTCATCTCTTCCATTGCACTCATTCCTTCAGTCATCTCTTCTTATTTGATCATAAAACATGTTGTTTCTTCTAGTGTTGTAGTGTGGACCATTGTTCTTCTTAGGGAAATCTCAAGCATAATGAACCTTCTTGTGACAATTGTAGCATTCAATTTGAGATGATGTTCTATCATTCCTTGTCTTTCGATATCGAGGTGAAGGATTTCTTGATGGAAATTATTTTCCTTTCTTCTTATTATTTTGCGTGAAGAATGTAGTGAGTTATCCCTCTTCATGATTTTGAATCCTAACTCTTGATATCATCCTTGAATCTTCTTGAGTAAACTTTCCAACAATTTCATCAAACGACAGGAGTACATTGTTGTTGCTTATGGTAGTGATGAAGGTTTCCAAAACAAGAGGGAGACCTCTTAGAGTTGTGATCACCAATTCCTTATCAGAAATAGTTTCCCAAACTCTTTGCAATTGATCTCTAAGGCGATATATCCTCATAATGTAGGATTGCGCAGACTCTCCCTTGTTCTTTTCAATTTCTTTAAGTTTATCTTTTAAGGAGATGATTTCATTCAAATTGTTGACTTAATACATGCCAATTATCTTATCATACATATCTTTATACCTTCTCAAATTTCCAATATATGCAAGTAGATTATCTCTTAAACCATAAGCTATAATTTTCTTTTCTTTTAACTCACCTTTCTTGTACTTGTTCTCCACAACAACGGAAGCACTCTTTGTAGGCTCGGGTACTTTTCCTTGAATGTAATCTAGAACATCATTGTTATCATCTATGATCTCCAACTTGACTTTCCATGCAACAAAATTAGATGAGTCACCAAACTTTTCATTTTCCTTGAATAAGGAAGACATCTTGACTTGACTAGATTAGATCCTTCAACTTTCCATAGATGATTGCTTCAATGTTTGACTCATTTTGGGCTTGTCCTTCACCTTAGCTCTAAAACCATATTAAATTTTTGGATTGTTCTATGATGTATCAATTACTTTAGCCCAAATAAATACTTTAATTTACAATCTTTAAAATATCAATTAGATTTTGCATTCATCAATAGTAATTGAAGATAGAAAAATAAATGCAATTACAAAGGGGACAATCAACACATCAACAAGAGACGCCAGATTTGGTCAAAGACCATGGAAAAAACCCACTAGGGGGGAAAACCTTTGAAAAATATTCTTCTATTAGATTGTCATAAAATGTTTAGTAGAGAGTACAATGAGTTCAATATAATATCATCCAACAACCTAAACACATTCAGAAATATGATTCCAACATCTAGATATATCATAGACAATGTTTTCTGACTTTGGTCAATTGCGTTAACTATGGTCAATGGTAAAAACTCAGTCAATATTCTCAGTTGCATATATGAGGAGTTGTGTGTCTGACTAAAGGTTTCTGATCACTCCCTTGAGCCTGTGATTCCTGCGACTGTGGTTGAATCTACCATGTGGCAAGCCAATGAATGTAACCCAAAACCTTAAAATAGATGTGAGCCTCAAACCCTGTAATTTCAGACCTTCGTTAACTTCTTTTTTTGTCCAAGCCTCAGACCTATGTGAACCACTCAATGAAGAAGAGAAGAGGAATATGCTTAGTGATGTCCAAATGAGCTTGAGGTCACTTGTATTTATAAGCTTCCATAGGTGTCCAATTTGCTTTGGGGCCAACCTTGTCCAAATGTGAATATGTGGGCTTTCCTTCATAAGTATACTTTCCCTTATCGATTTGAGTGATATTTAGGTCGATTTTAGTCCTCTCAAAAAGAGGAATTCAATGCAATCATCGTCTCCATAAAATGAGTTGTAAAAAGTGGAATTTGAATGCAGTTTCATAATTTAACATCATGACAAGTGGGATTATTGACTAACATGGATGTAACATACCTATATGAATTAGATAATGGTGATTGGAAATGGTCATGGTGGTTTTTGAAACTTCAATATATTTATGACCTTAATTGGGATAAATTAACTCTAGCTACCACCTCCAACAATGAAATTTCCTAGAGTCCCCTTCACCGACATAAATGGAAGGAAGAGGGTAATCTTTCTCAAGATCCCTTGGTTCCATTTGCTAGATATTTGTGGTGCTATTATAGTAATAGGTTCTATGTCAGTGATCCTCTTTCCCTCATTTGGATTTGAATTATATTCCAAGACAAATTTTAACTCTAATTCTTCCTTTTTTATCAACAATGACTACTTTTGTGGTGTCATCCTTTATTTTTAGTTTTAAAACAAACACTTCAAATGATGTATTATTGTTTTAGGATGTCAAATATCGATGATCCATTTTTCCATGTGGAAAATACATTTATATTACATATGAGGAATATACATGTTTCAAACCTCAAGGGATTATTCATTCTCAACAACAAGGCTCAACACCATTACATCAAATTTCATCATGTCATTTGCAACAATTTAATCTAAGTAGGGAGGATCCCAATCATTCCTCTCACCACCTAGGATAAACCCAATTTTTGATATGCATTTATTAATAAGAACGATATACATTACATGATCAATATAATCTTAGAATATCATGTTATTTTTATATTAAATAACTTGTAATTTGTAATTATATAATGATTAGACATTGATAATAATTTCTTGAGTGTGATTGGGAACTAAGATGGTGCATGGATGTGAGATTATATTAAAGGATTCTAGTTTGAATCATAGAAATATTAAATTGAATATGAACTATCATTGATGGATATATTCTGTAAAATACCTATGAATTGAATAATGAATGCAAGCAAAGGATTCATGCCTGGTGAACAACTCAGATATAGGTAATGGGGTTGTATGAAGGAATTCAGATTTGTCTTGGCTGGGTGGAACAACATCCATCATTCCAATTGTTAGCACTCCATCCATATCTTAAGTTGAAAAGTGCATGACAATTTTATCTTGTAGTTGTAAGATGCCATGAGGGTTGGATGATAGAATTGGTCACTCACGAAGTACAATTGAGGGGTGTGCATTAAAGCGAAGACCTTAATTCTCAATAGTCATTAGCATCTCAATAAGGAAAATTTTGAAATTAACCATTGCCTCTATTGTTGTATTGATGCTCTTCTAAACTAATCATAGGTAATTGAAGGGAAATTATTGTGGTGCCCTTGGAATTACATGAGGTAATTCTTGAAGGGCACAATCGACTTGGAACCATTTGTATTATATGATAAAAAGGAAAGATGAACTTAAATTGAATTTTAAAAGACTTTAAAAACTTTAGATATGATTATGTGTATAGGGAAAGTGAACATTATTTTGTAAAAAAATATTTTATCGAAAATTTATTTAAAGACTAGGAAATAAAATTAAAATAACACTTAAGTATAGTAAATTTAAAGAAATAAGGGGAAGACTTAGTTTAATACTATAATTTAAAGTAATTGTATAACAACACATGTAAAAATTTGTAAGGATTAAGGAAAAATACTCTCACTTGAACTAAGGAATTAAATCACTGTGAAGAACATGTAATAAAATAATTTAAGTTGATTATTTAATTGAAATAAATAAATCATAGGAATATATTCATAGTAGAGGAGGAATAGGAAAGAATTATTAACTACAGTTTAAATTGAGAGAGAACAAGGCTAATAGCTACAACATAACATAGCTTCTGCCTCTACCACTATTTAATATTTGATTAAGGTCATGCTTCTTTTTGCAGGGCCTACATTTTCTCATTGTTCGAGAATGCCCGCATTTATGCAATCTATCATTATTTACGTGCTCACATCTTTGTATTCGGCACAATGAAAGCCACCTTCGCATAGCTTTCCTTTGCAGCTACGTACTTTGCATAGTGAAAATCATCTTCACATAGCTTTGTCTATTTATCCAATTGCACTAAGGGATTTGGAGTTAGATTTTATTACGGGTACAAAGTTTTCACTATGTATAATGTTGGATTTAATGAATTATCAGTTGTCATGGTAATTGTGAATCTTGATATTAGAGGTTAAAAAACCCTTTAATAAACTCTCTCACACATTATTTCTCTACACACCATTTCTCTTGCATTTTTTACATTTATGAACTCTATAGAATTTCCATAGTGTGCAGAATAAAAACGTTATCCACTTCTTTGTGTTTGACACAATGTGTTATTAAGGCTATTTCTCTTTGTGTAGGGTCCATATTGTGTCCACAATTAAAATTCATGTCAACTTCATTCAAGGATTTAACATTGTGCAAAGTGAGGAGGGGCAGTGAACATTTTCATTATGCAAAGGGCACAGGGGCAGTGAATGTTCTCATTATGCCAAGTGCATAGGTGGAGTCAAAGATTTTACTATGTAGATTTTTGTCGCTAATAGAAAAATTAGTAAGCAGTAACTATATTAAAAGAAATCAAAGCAAATCCCATAATTCATGCAATCTGGACAAATAACAATTGATTATTTATTATATTTAAAGTGATTTTGTCTAAGTAATTGGTGTAGCAAATAAAGATCTACCCATGGTTGCATTGTTTCAAAAATATCATTTACTATGTACATAACCTAACTAAACAGAAATCTCATAATGAGTCCTTTACACATATGTATTTTTCATAAAAAATCTTGGAGTTGTTGCCACCCCATTCTCTAATTTATTATCTTTAATGACTATTATAATATTTGTAAATATTATCAAATATTCTATTTAGACACTATAATACCTCTACTCAATGATGCTAGAACTCACAAGATTCTAGACAATTACATGAACGGGGGGGTGATGGGGCTGAACAGATATGCGAAGGAAGGAGAAAGCATGTGTGGAAAGTGCGGGAAGTGTAGAGCATGGAGGGGCAGTGAAAAAATTCATTGTGAGGAGTACAGAGGGGAAGTGAATGTTTTCATTGTGTGGAGTGCGGAGGGGAAGTTAACATCTTTATTGTGCAGAATGTGGAGGGGCAATGGAAATTTTCATTGTGTGTAGTGCAAAGGGGTAGTGAATTATTTTGTTGTGTGGAGTGTGGAGGAGAAATGAATATTTTAAATGTATGAATTGTGAAGGTGGAGTTATATCTTTTATCATGTAAAGTGCTTCTCTACTCCCTTATCTCTACACATACCCCTTCTCTGCACTTCTATCGTGTGCCCATTTGGCCTTCCAACTATGTGTCTTACAATTATATTGGAATATTAGTATTTTTTAATACATTGTATGAAATAAAAAGATGTGGATTCATACATTGTGTAGAGTCAAAAAACTCATATTGAAGAAATGTTGACCAATGTTATATATTATTTAATTTGTTTAGAGGCAAATGTGTGCGGAGGTGTAGGTTTGCATATTGTACAATTATCCCTCTGTATAGGTGAAAAATAATCTTTCATTATGTAGAATATAAAGATATGGGAGAAGGACATTGAAAGCCTTTCATGCAATTTTGCACTTCAGACAAATTAAAAAGATTAATACTTCGAACATTTTTCGAAATGAGTGAGCAAATGCATACATAGCTTATTTCGTTATATTAAATCCATTTAAATAATAGAAGTGAGACAAACACTAAGAAAATATTACTTTTTGACATTATTTCAGAATGATTTGTTTCGTTAGTGCGTACAATGTAACCTTTCTCTGCACTTTCATATTTCCCATGATGTGACCAGCCCGATTAGCCTTACAATACAATAATAAAGAGGTTGATTTAATATCAGGTTAAAGTGTTATGGATATTTTTTTATTGTTTGATTGCACATTCAATTTGAAGGGTATGAGAGTTGGCGTGGGGGACACCTGTCCCAGCCTCGAACCTCACTATCCTGCACTTGGGTTTCCACACCAAACACTCACTCACTTAGGCATTTTGACATTGTGTTTTGTTGGTTTCTAGTTGTTGAGAGATTTCCACTCTATGTCTTTGGTGGTTGTTGCAATGGTGTTCGTCCTACTCTGTATGTCTGAAGGTTTTGTAGATTTGTCTTTAGCTACTGGTAGTTGGGGTTCTTTCGAGTGTTATGCTGGTTGTTTCGCTGACCATCGTGAAGGTTTTCACTCGTGTGCAACTCTGATATTTGTTGTGTGCTTTTGTTGTTTATTAGTTTGTTTTCGTACTCAATTGTTCCTCTGGTTATCTATTTATTCCTCTATGTTTTCCTCTTACAGGTTATGGCCACAAAGGACCAGTTCCTCGGCTCTACTCGTCACTGACAAGGTAAATTCTCTGTCTCTGTTATAGTTCTCTTCGCATTTTTTGGTTTTTGCTGAGGATAGCCACTCCTTGTGAGAAGGAGCTTTTCCTTGTGGCTGTGACCTAGTCTGGGATTTCTTGTTCCGACGTCGTCTACTCCTCTGGTAAGCTGTCAACACTCTCCTTATGGTTGCACATTTTCCGTTTCTGTTTTGTATGCACAGGCTCTAACACCTCTGTGTTGACGGTGTCTGCAAGTGAAGGGTGACTTTGGACGCTAGTTTTTAGGGATGTTACTTCCTTGTAGAACCCAGTAGGGTCGTTCCTTGTCACTGAGATGTATCTCAGTTTATTTTTGTTCAAACTCTAGTGTTTTGGTTGTTCGGTAGTTGTTTTAGAATCTAAGAGCCTCGGCTCCTCATTTGTTGTTAAGTTATCTTGGGTTATGCCCTTCTATGTAATGTATTTTGGTTCCTGTAGTCGTTAGGTTTGTTTTTGGGTACTCAAACCATGAGCCGGTTGCCGGTTGTTTTTCTTAATGCGAGTCATTCTACCTTTGACTATGGCTATTTCGGAATTTCTAACTTATTCTTATGCAAATTGTTATTTGAAAAAGAAGGACTTTGTTTAGGTAATGGTGTATTACCTAGAAATATAGTGTGGTCATTTTTAAAGTAGGAACTGTTGTTTCTGTAGTGATCTCTCCTTATTGCTTGTTCGCTCTCCATAGGCTTACTGTTGTTTGTTGTCTGGAACTGAAATCTCGCTCTCTATTACTTGTATGGATTCAACTATTGTTAGTTCTATCTTCGCGACACTCTGTAGTCAATTTGCTGGTAGAAAATAGTTGTTTAGGAAAAGGAAAGAAAAGAATAAAAAGTCTCTACTCTTTATCATTGCATACAGTAATTAATTAGAGGATAACCAGCTAGTTGTAACTATGATTCATTTCTCTATTTGGGTCAATGCACACAGTAATTAATTTAGAGGAGATTGAAGGCTATAGATAGACACATGTGTTCTGCAGAAAAGAAATTCTTATTTATTTTTCCTTATGTTCTCTAGTCGAACCCTTACAAAATATGAAATGCTTTCTTTTGTACTATTTCGAGACAATTTTGTCTTAACTGCTCGCAATTGTATTTACAGTTGTATGTGCAGTTACATAGTTATAGCAACTATTTTTGGTTTTTCTTGATTTATTGGAATACATTCTTGTACGTAAGACAACTGAAAATAATAAAAAGAAAACAATAGAGAAAAGGTGGCTGTAACAGCCCTTCTGACTATGACACTCTTAACTGCTATTGAACTAACAAGTTAAAGAAAAAAACATATAAGTACCTAATTACTGTCTTCACCAGCAAATGAAAATGAAACTAAACCATGAAATGTGAACCTATTCTTTTTTAACTGAGACCAAACACCTCAGCCATGATACCCTGAGCTGGATGCTCCTGCATCAGGCTCCCGGGGTAAGAAAAATTCATGGCTCTAGTCCATGAGCTCCTTAACCGAATAGCCTACCTGCTATATTTGTCTGGCGTCAAGCCACGAACTATATTCTATGGGACAATTCTTCCACTTGACCAGATACTGAAGGTATTCCTTCCGCTGAGTTCACTTGGCCACCTAAGTGTCGAGAATCCTCTCGATCTCAAGGGGCTGAGCCGAAGGCATTTTTCTCATCCAAGAACCATTCTCAATTTGGGTGTCACGTTCTGGCTGTGCAGCACTATCATCTTCAAGACTGGCAGTAAATGGAAACAGATCTACCACATTGAAGATGGGCGATATGCCTATCCTTGGTGGTAGTTGTAATTCATAACCATTTGCTGAAAATTTACATAGAATTTTACAAGGGCCAATCTTCTTATATTTCAATTTGTTGTATTCACCCCTAGGAAATCATTCTCTGCACAAATGTGCGAGGACTTCATCCCCCACATTAAAATGTACCTCTCGCCATTTTAGATATGCCCGCTACTTGTATTTTTAACTATTGTCCTGCAACTTCATCTTTACCTACTCATGTAGGTCATTCATTTCTTTGGCGAAATCTTCCCCATCAACACTCCTTCTTTCTAATTTTCCTAGATCTTGTAGCTCATGCACTCTGCAAGGATGCATGCCATACAAAATATGAAAAGGACTGTAACCCATGGTGCGATTTGGTGAATCGTTATAAGCGAATTCCGCCTGAGCAAGCACACGATCCCACATCCGTGAGTTCTCTCCAACCAAACTTTGTAGTAGGTTTCCCAAGCTCCTATTCACCACCTCCGTTTTCCCATCAGTTTGTGGGGGATATGTGGAGCTGAAATTCAACTAAGTGTCCAACTTCTTCCATAGCGTGTGCCAAAAGTGCCTTGTAAATTTCACATCCCTATTCAAGATAATGGACCTCAGTAAGCCATGCAACCTAATGATTTCCATGAAAAACAAGTATGCTACATGAGTGGCATCACTGGTTTTTTGACAAAGAATGAAATGTGCCATTTTCAAAAATTGGTCTACTACCACCATCACTGGGTCAAAACCTCACTGCGTTCTTGGTAGATCAAAGACAAAATCCAAGTTGATTGAGTCCCACGTCTACTTGGAATAGGTAGTGGCGTGTAGATTCCTACATTTTGGCTGTGTCCTTTCGCCAATTGGCACACTTTACACCTAGTCACATATCGTTGCACATCTTGTCGCATATTTGGCCAGTAATAAAAGTGTCCTAACTGTTCTAATGTTTTGTCTAAGTCGAAATGCCTAGCTACCTCCACTTTGCTTCTCCTAAATGATATTCTCTCTCATCGAACAATTGGGAATGCATAATTTTCCCCCTTTAAACAATAGCTTCTCCTGTAAATTATAGTCCAACCATTGACTATTGTTTCTCAGCAAAGGGTTCTGACAGGCTTCATAAGCCTCTTTGAAATCTGTGTCAGTCTGATACAAGTCTTTCAAATGCTCAAATCCCAACACTTGTATCATACTCTCCTGCAAGAGCAAAACTCTTCTGTTCAACGCATCTGCCAACTTGTTGACCTGCCCGCTAATGTGTTTCAACACAAAATTGAAACTCTGTAAATATTCAGCCCACTTAGAATGCTTGTGATTCAGCTTATGTTGTTTCATCACATATTGTAGTGCAGAGTTATCAAAAAATAAAACAAACTCACTCCCCAGTAGATAGTGTCTCCAATGCTTTAGTGCTTGGATGACAGCATATAATTCTTTGTCATAAGATGAATACTTTTGCCTGCTCTCATTCAACTTCTCACTGAAAAATGCAACAGGTTTGTCTTCCTGGCTAAGCACAGCTCCAACGGATGTATCACTTGCATCACAATGGATTTGGAAGAGCTTATTAAAATCAGGCAATCTTAGGATTGGCCTCTCAGTGATTTTTACCTTCAATAACTGGAAGCTCCTCTCTACTGCTTCAGTCCAACGAAATGACTAACTCATCTTCTTAATAGTATCCAACATAGGTGCGCAGATTCCACTAAAATCTCTGATAAATTTACAGTAAAAACTTGCCAACCCATGAAAACTATGAACCTCAAATAAGCTCTTTAGGGATGGCCAGCTAATAATAGCTGCAAATTTTTCTGGGTCCATCTTCAACTCGTTCTCTACAATCACAAAACCCAGATAAACCACTTCTCTTTGAAAAAAAGTACATTTTTTTAGATTTATCAGCAACTTATTCTGCTGCAATTTCTCCATCACACTTCGAACATGTCGAAAGTGTTCCTCTTTAGTCTTGTAGAAAATTAATATATCATCAAGATACACTATCACAAACTTTCCAATGAACTCTTTCAGCATTTCGTTCATCAGTCGCATAAAGGTACTAGGGGAATTACTTAATTCAAATGGCATTACCAGCCACTCATATAGCCCTTCATTAGTCTTGAATTTTGTTTTCCATTCATCCCCTTCTGTGATCTAGATCTGGTGATAAATACTCTTCAGATTGATCTTCGAGAAGTATGCTGCCCCACTCAGGAAATCCATCATATCATCCATCCATGGCAGTGGAAACCTATACTTGATGGTAATCTTGTTGATGGCCCTCGAATCTGTGCAAATTCACCATTCTCCTCCTTTCTTAGGAGCGAGAACTATCAGAACTGTGCAGGGGCTCAAACTCTCCCTTATTAGCCCTTTATCTAGCAATTCCTGCACCTATTTTATGATCTCCTCATTATCTATGGGGCTCATCTGGTATGTTGCCTTGTTCGGTAGACTTTCTCTAGGTATAAAGTCAATGTGATGATTGATACTCCTCTTAGGAGGAAGTTTATCTGGTAGATCATCCACTACGATATCACTAAACTCTTACAAAATCTCCTGAATTTCTTCTAGTAAATTTGAAATTTCAGTGTGTAGTAAAATTGTCTTTGGCCTCCTTACTATAGCATAATTCACTTTGTTATCTTCGATTTGCTTTAAAAACTATTTTCCACCCATTAATAACACTTTTGTTCTGCTTGTTTCTGTTGTTTCTTCCTCCTTGATGGGCACAGGTGTGTGCTTAATCCCATCCTTGACAAACTTGTAATAGTTTGTCTTCCCATTATGCACTACCTTCCAATCATACTGCCATGGTCTTCCTAGCAGTATATGGCATACGTCCATTGGCATAATATCACAAATAACCTTGTCTTTATACCTGCCAATATGGAACTCAACTTCACACTGTTTGTCAACCAACAGTTGATGGCCTTTCTACAACCATGATACCTTGTAGGGAGTGGGGTGTTTCAGCCACTTCAAACCCAACTTCTCTACCATCTCTGTGGCAACCAAATTATCCGTGCTCCCACTGTCGATAATCAACTTGTAGCATTTTCCATCAGACTTACAAACTGTCTGCAATAATACCTTCCTTTGATTTTTTTCAGCTGTCTCCTTGGCTGGTTCCAACAGCACTTTATTCAGAACAAAGGCTTCCCCTGTTTCCAGCACATTTTCTGCTTCCTAGGGTGGTGCCTCTACTTCCTCTGGCTACGCAACATATGCTCCTCTTTGACCATCTTGTTCTGCTTCAGGACACTCAAAAGACCTGTGCCCCCACTTGTGGCACTTGTAGCACTGATAGGAAGCTCCTCTGCCCTGGCCATTTCGCCTTCCTCGCTAATATGGCCTTACTCCTCTAGCGTTGTCTCCTTTTTCTATTGTCCCTGAAGTTTTGGAAGTATTGCCTTCTTCACTATTATTGGCAGTTCATCCTCTGCCATAGGATTGTCCTCTTCCTCTACTAGTTCCCAATCCTCTCCTAGAATTTTGTTTTCTTGTGATCTTCTCCTCTACCTTCATGGCACTCTGTTATGCTTCTTCTATATTCCTTGGGGAAAGAATGCTTATCTAATCCAATATTTCCTGCCTTAAGCCATTAACACACCTACCTGTCTTTTCTGGGGTATCCTCCACATACGCAGCTCTTAAATTTACCCGGTAGAATTCTTCAGTATATTCTCTCCATGGGCTTACTGTTGTTTATTGTCTGGAACTAAAATCCCGCTCTCTGTTACTTGTATGGCTTCATCTATTGTTAGTTCCATCTTCGTGACACTCTATAGTCAATTCACTGGTAGAAAATAATTGTTTTGGAAAAGGAAAGAAAAGAATAAAATTTCTCTGCTCTTTATCGTTGCATACAGTAATTAATTAGACAATAACCAGTTAGTTGTAACTATGATTCATTTCTCTGTTTGGGTCAATGCACACAATAATTAATTTATAGGAGATCGAAAGCTATAGATAGACATAGGTGTTCTACAGAAAAGAAATTCTTATTTATTTTTCCTTCTGTTCTCTAGTTGAACCCTTACAAAATATGAAATGCTTTCTTTTGTACTATTTCAAGACAATTTTGTCTTAACTGCTCGTAGTTGTATTTACAGTTGTATGTGCAGTTACATAGTTATAGCAACTATTTTTGGTTTTTCTTACTCTATTGGAATACATTCTTGTACATAAGAAAAATGAAAATAATAAAAAGAAAACAACAGAGAAAAGGTGGCTGTAACAACCCTTATCTGACTATGACACTCTTAACTACTACTAAACTAACAAATTAAAGGAAAAAAACATAGAAGTCCCTAATTACTGTCTTGACTAGCAAATGAAAATGAAATTAAACCATGAAATGAGAACCTGTTCTTTTTTAACTGAGACCAAACACCTCAGCCATGATACCCTCAGCTAGATGCTCCTGCATCAGGCTCTTGAGGTAAGAAAAATTCATGGCTCCGGTCCATGAGCTCCTTAACCGAATAGCCTGCCCACTGTATTTGTCTGGCGTTAAGCCACGAACTGTCTTCTATGGGATGGTTCTTCCAATTGACCAGATACTGAATGTATTCCTTCCACCGAGTTTGCTTGGCCACCTGAGTGTCGAGAATCCTCTCTATCTCAAGGGGCTGAGCCAAAGGCATTTGTCTCATCCAAGAACCATTCTCAATTTGGGTGTCCCGTTCTGGTCATGTGGCACTGTCGTCTTAAGGACTGGTAGTAAATGGAAACAGATCTGCCACATTGAAGATGGGTGATATGCCTATCCCTAGTGCTAGTTGTAATTCATAAGCATTTGCTAAAAATTTACATAGAATTTTACAAGGGTCAATCTTCTTATATTTCAATTTGTTGTATTCACCCCTAGGAAAACGTTCTCTGTGCAAATGTGTGACTTCATTCCCCACATTAAAATGTACCTCTCACCATTTCAAATCTGCCCACTGCTTGTATTTTTTACTGCTATCCTGCAACTTCATCTTTACCTACTCGAGTAGGTCATTCATTGCTTTGGTGAAATCTTCCCAATCAACACTCCTTTCTAATATTCCCAGATCTCATAGGTTAGCTCTTTGGGGATGGCCAGCTAATAATAGCTGCAACTTTTTCTGGGTCCATCTTCAACTCGTTATCTACAATCATAAAACCCAAATAAACTAGTTCTCTTTGAAAAAAAGAACATTTTTTTAGATTTATTAGCAGTTTATTCTGCTGCAATTTCTCCTCACACTTTGAACATGTCGAAAGTGTTCCTCCTTTGTCTTGCTGAAAATTAATATATCATCAAGATACACTACCACAAACTTTCCAATGAACTTTTTCAACATTTCATTCATCAGTCACATAAAGGTACTAGGGGAATTACTTAATCTGAATGGCATTACCAGCCACTCATACAACCCTTCATTAGTCTTGAATGATGTTTTCCATTCATCCCCTTCCCTTATCCGAATTTGGTGATAACCGCTCTTCAGATCGATCTTCGAGAAGTATGCTGCCCTGCTCAGGCAGTCCATCATATCATCCATCCATGGCAGTGGAAACCTGTACCTAATGGTAATCTTGTTGATGGCCCTCGAATCCATGCACATTCACCATTCTTCTCCTTTCTTGGGAGCAAGAATTGTCGGAACTGCGCAAGGACTCAAACTCTCCCTTATCAGCCCTTTATCCAGCAATTCCTGCACCTGTTATGTGATCTCCTCGTTATCTTTGGGGCTCATCTGATATGTTGCCTTGTTCGGTAGACTTGCTTCAGGTATAAAGTCAATATGATGACTGATACTCCTCTTAGGAGGCAGTTTATCTGGTAGATCATCCACTACGATATCACTAAACTCCTACAACATCTCAAAACTTTCTTCTGGTAAATCTGAAATTTCAGTGTGTAGTAACACTATGTTCGGCCTCCTTACTATAGCATAATTCACTTTGATGTCTTCGATCTACTTTAAAAACTATTTTCCACCCATTAATAACACTTTTTTTCTGCTTGTTTCTGCTGTTTCTTCCTCTTTGATGGGCACAAGTGTGTGCTTAATCCCATCCTTGACAAAATTATAACAGTTTGTCTTCCCATCATTCACTACC
>APFE031210312.1:3249-23948 GCA_000404065.3 Pinus taeda | reverse complement strand
GAAGCAACACTTTTAGGGACTTAGAAGCCCTTGGTTTATGGACATATGTGATTGGGGTTGCAGTGCCCAAATATGTCTATAACAGGTGTTCATCTATCTTTTCTATCTTTTTGTGAGTTGGTTTCGTAACATAAAGTTAAATAACCTTAATGAGTGATCCTCTTTTCTGTATTTCATTTCATCTTTCTTCCATAATTCTGCTAAATTTTAAAATGAGAGATTCTACCACAAGTACCTTGTTGTTTAAAACTTTACTAAAAATATCTTTCATCCATTGTACTACAACTTAAAATCATATTCATCACTAGAAGGCCACTTTTAAAGGGTGTTTCATTCCAGGAAGAATTTATAGTATTTATATGTAAAACAAACACTTCTGAAGTTTCACAATGGAACAACAAATTAAGAAATTCATCATTTTGGACAAATGTCTTGGGCACTGACCTCGACTCAGCTAGGGGTTGTCTCATAAGGTAGAACAAGACGGATGACTTATTTTTTCGACTGAAACACCTTTGACAGACCGAACACTTGTAGGCATAAGCCTGAGCATCTTTGAAGAATGTGGGTCAATAAAAAAATGGCCCGCATAATGTTATGCATAGTTGTGTTGCATGAAAAATGTCCCCCGACTGGTCCATCGTGGAGGTCACAATATTTTCTCTGAATTGTGTGCTTCCAAACACCTAAGAAATACTCCATTATGGTTCTTTCTGAAAAGCACCCCATGCATGAACATGTAAGATAATTCTTTGAGTCTAAGTGTCCTCTTCTGTCGTGCATATAAATGGGAGGGAACAGTGCCATGCTCAAGTTATTGGCACACATCTGACTTAAAATTTGAGCATTCACACTATATTGTATATTCACATCAAATAAGGTTACATATAAATACATTTAGTGTTGTTTCAAGATAGGTAGACTATCTTGGACACACAATCACTTAGTTGAGAGAATATCTCAACCACACACCAATCTAGGAACATCTAGGTATAACAACCCTAAGGAATAGGAACAAACTCCTTTACATAGAAAGTCACAACTAAGACAAGTAGGAATTACATTTTCCAACACTCCCCCTTAATGACTACTTTTCTCGATCTTAATCTACAAAGTCTAGTTGTGGTCAAACATAACAAAAGAATATGTTGATGTCCATATAAAGAAGCAACCATCCACCAGAATGCATGGGTGACAACTGCTGCAACCACCAGTGTACTAGGATGCCCTTCGCATACATGGTTACATCAACCATTATAACTGCATACATGTACCTGTACCTGCAAACCCCCCTCCATCATCATCATTGGTTTTATCGGATTACCCATAACCATGCTCTAGGTTTTATCGGATTACCCTCAACCATACCAACAAGGGCTCTCAGCCACCAAGGCTCAGACACAGCCACCAAGGCTCAACTCAGCCACCAAGGTTAAACACAACTACCAAGGCTCAACTCATCCATGAAGGCTCAACAAAGCCACGAAGGCTCAACTCATCCATGAAGGCACTCAATTCAGCCATCAAGGCTCACCATAAACCCAATTTAACCATGCCCAGGGTTTTCTCAGCTCACCCTCAACCATGCCAAGGGTTTTTTCAGCTGAAGCTAAACCATGCCAATAGGAATCCCTGTCCACTTCACTCTCACAAGTGGCTTTTGGCTTACCACAAAGCAACATTGCACAATGGTTTCCGACTGACCACAAACGTGAAATTACAAAGTGGTTTTAAGATTACCACGAACTTTATGGGGGTACACATGCCTCATCAGGCTTACATTACAGACTCCAACTTTTGGAGTTATCATGTACATACATTATAAATACCACTACAAAACATCCTAGACTTTCTTACAATTAATATGTGTGACTCATAATACATCATGCTAGTGAGTCTATTCCACAAACTCACACTAACTCACACAAACTTTCACCTAGTTGTCCATCATCCTTTAATCACTATTGTTGCTCCTTTACCTCCTCCTTTAAAATTGTTTACATCTCGGGCATCTTTGTCTTTGTCAATTAAGTCTTGGAATTCCATGCTTAACCTGTCATTTGTTAGAATAGCCAATTCTAACAAAATAATTTTATATTGAGGTGGCAAATCTCAATATATATATATATAATATATATATAATATATATATAATATATATTATATATAGATATATATATATATATATATATATATAGAGATTTTAATTCCAAAATTACTTTCATCATAAAAAAATTCATTTACTCCAAAGACACTCTCTACATAAAAGACAAGGAGGAGTGACATATTGCCCAAAAGACATTAAACTTGCATATCACACACTATCAACAATGTGTTGCCGCGGTCATGAGCCATGCAACATCTTCACAACGCTGATTTCTACTTCTTTATTGTTGGCTTGTTGACAGGGAAAACAAAAGCGTCCACTAAAATAATGAAGAAATGTTTCATTACAATCTATAATCCTTGTTGATTTAACATCCAAATATTCTAAATATTTTCGAATAGCATTGTGAAACTAAAAAATGTGATCAAGCACCGTCTCTAACACCAAGCGTCTCAGACTCTCTAGATCATGAGATAATTGATGTCCCTGTGAGTTATATTTTTTGAGATGAACGTCTGTCTTGCCGCCAAAAGACACTCTCCAACCCTGTATCCACTCATGCTGAATATAATTTTCTTCTGCTACACCAAAGTTGTGTCACCATAGAAGACAAAAAAAAAAACAATTTCTTTCCAACATGCCGATAGGTCGGAATAGGTAAGCGACACCACAATGTCGTTTGTCCCTCGCCACACTGAGCTCTTCAATTCATCAATGATCTGCTCCAGCAGCTTCTTCAAGGTGAAAGCCACAACCAAGGGGGACCTGGGCGCCCACTATTTTGTGCCCTCCATAGAATCCATTCTCCTTCTTGTATAAATGCATGGATCCTCCTTTTTCGTGAGATCACCCATCCTTTTTGCCCATCAACTCTGTAAAAACCTCCAGTAGAGTCCCTTCACGGCCATAAAAGAGGCAATGGTCTCTATAGGCCGTGATAATGCAATATTTCCTCGTGATGGCAGCCTCCATACCCATGGAGACGGAATCTCTCCCATCGTAAAGATGACAGAAACCCCTTATTAGCTTTGATTTGTAGAGGGAATCCACCACGATCTCCATCCACCTCATCGTGAACATGTCCGTGTAGAATTTTATGAGCTCTGCGGGCTTGGTTTCCATGATGCGGGAAAGGGGCTCACATCGGTGCAAGTGCGAACCCCACAATAAAAAACCAAGGGAATCGATTCTTCGCACTTGTAAATCGCTCTTCCAAGGAGCTAATGAAGCGTGAGTACATTTCCACAGCATCCAAAAAACAGGCCCGCCACTGATCACCAATCGCCTCTAGAAGATCTCGGCTTCGGTACCTTCAACCAATTCACATAGGTTCGATCCAAACTATCAAGCTTTGTTCACCAATCTGGCCTTTGGTCATAGATTCAATACATTAATGTCCTTGCTTCTGATAATTGTAGTTTTCCTGTCCAAAATTACAGAGTTTCACCTCGCAGTTCAAGATCCATCGATTGATGGACAAATTAAAAAATTAAAACAATACAAATACACTCTTTTATTTCCCCTCGACCTAGAAGGGGCCAAGGCCAGGCCCAAGCGGGCTCTGGTAATCTTATTTGTGAAAAACCATGGCATGAGAAAGCAGACCCTCATTTATGTATGTACAGATTCTGTTATTTCTGGTGGGAGATCCTAGTTATAATTATGTCTAGTCAAAATCAACTGTCAAGAAATGTATTGGTATAAATATGTTTGAAAGAATGAGATGCTTAGTGTTGTGGCATTTAATATGGCCAACTATTGTCACAATTTTGAGTTTATGTCGGAATTGGCCATTCCGACAATAGCCTTTATTGACTACCAAATATGATGAAGACATGACAATGAAAATGACATCAACAAATAGTGTTTGGAACAACATCGAATATTAAAGGATGGTAATATTATCCATAAGTAATATGTTTCCATAGCACGTGTGAATGTAAACAAAAATACATTTGGTTGTGTGATTTATGAGGCGCCTACTCACATAGCTTCACATCACATGAAACAAAATTTGATGGAAAAAATCAATTTACCTGATGGATTCAGGCTCTATAAGCTTGCACACCAGTCTTACACCTCGGTTCTGTAATAGTAGCTCGAATCCTAGCAACCACACCACATTATTCTTTAGTTGAATGCACCTCGCCACAATTCTTTAGCCACGCCATTTTTTTGCTCCTCAAAACAGGCTCTCCTGCAACAAATTTTAATGTAGTCGACGTTCAGATACTTTCCAATCTTCTTCAGATCACTGATTTGATATGACCATGGAACTCTCTCATATTCTCTATCATTTCCGAGTAATATGTCCCATTTACATATTTGGCACTATCATTCCAAGTTATTATTATGCTCTTTGTGTCCAACCCACTCAGAATTATGAATGGATTCCATTTAGGAATAGTTACTTTCTCCCTATAAATGCCCGGTTTGAATCAATCACGACAGGCCTCGTGTTATTCACTGGAATTGCATTAATCACTTCCTAGACGATACTGAAAGTACCTTAACCTTTCACCGTGGCCACAATCAACACCAGACCTTTGTTAGATCTCACAACAATACCCTTCATATTTTGGATTGAACTGCACTTCAATTCCATGGAAGATTTCTTCCAATTACCGTTAAATACTAGATGGCATTCAAATATGCTCCCAATGAAGTAGGTACGCTGCATAAACATGGGAAGAGATGAAAATAATAAACAGATAATGAATCCTCTCTAATTGGCCATCGATGAGATTTGCAAGAAAAAGATAGATTGCCAAATCGAATGATTCTAAAATGTTATGTAATGAAAAGAAAAATTGGAGCCTTATTCCGTAAATATCAATGAAGTTGCAAGTTTTGGCCACACAGGTCTGAAGCCATACAGGTTCTCTGCAAGTCTTGGCAGATTCTACTACAAAGCTAAATTTTCTCAATTTCCTCGCCCCCAACGAGAATAAATTTTCACAAGGCACACTTCGCTAGTCCATCACCGTCACACTCCACTCTCCTCTATAGTATGCATGACTTCACACCACCTACATGCAGTGAAATACTGATCAGAGTCTCCATGTGAATTCGACCACCTCCAATTAACACTTCATTTGAGCTATACATAGGCTACCACAGTTGTCTTCTCTCAAGTCCACAAATGCCTGTGCAGATAAACCAACTCTCATTAACGAGCCTCCACAACCACTCCCATATCTGTAGTCACATAGAAACAACAAAGGATGAACAAACAAAAACTAAAAACAATACAAATATACTCTGTTATTTCCTCAACCCACAAGTGGCCAAGGCCCAGGCCCTCACAGGCTCTGATACCAAGAAGAAATTTGATAGTGAAAACTATATTCTCATATTCACATCAAATAAGGTTACATATAAATACGTTTAGTGTTGTCTCAAGATAGGTAGACTATCTTGCACACACAATCACCGGGTTGAGAGAATATCTCAACCACACACCAATCTAGGAACATCTAGATATAACAACCCTAAGGAATATAAACATACTCCTTTACATAGAAAGTCACAATTGAGACAAGTAGAAATTACATTTTCCAACAATATGTGTACCAATATTCTGTGATAATAGTGGGATAAATTCACTCCACATTGTACATTTTGATTTCCTGTTCCCATCCAGAAGGATCTTCTTATTATTTTGCATCCACTGCTTCTGCTTCTAGTCGAAATAGACCGTGGCACTTGATTGTGTGAACTAGTTTGAACTCTAAATCATATTCCTACAAACTGGTCATCCAATTCGCTCCTTTTTCACCCATCTCTTATTGAACAAACAATGATATGATTGATGGGTGCATAACAAAGATAATACAATGTTTTTTCAAAAGGTAGGGCCATAAGTGCTTCACTACCTTATATACTGTGTAAGCTTGTTTGTCAATGGTGGGATAGTTGAGTTGATGGCCTTTATGACTAGCACTCATAAAATATATCAACCACTCATTGCATTGATCATCCTTTTGCATACACACGATGACGAGATAAGTGTTAGAAGCAAAGGTGTAGAACAAAAAATCTTTGGTGAAATCTGGGCTTTATAGAGTAGTGCTTCTGGGATAGCTTTCTTGATAGAGGATAATGCATCCTTCTTTACCATCTCTTGTATTGTATTGAAAATCTGAGCATAATCAGAGATAAACTTTCAAAGGAAGTTGATTTTCCCCAGGAAGGACTACCTAGCTTTGATGTTTGATGGGAAGGGAATATGTGTGATTGTTTTGAACCTCTCAAGGTTGAATTCAATCTAACTTTTTGAAATGATATGGCCCAAGAGATTACCCTTCGACACTACAAAAATAGTCTTCTTGGGATTAAGGGATATCTCGTATTTGTGGCATCACTCAAATTTTTTCTGCAAATGGCGTATGTGGTCGGATCTCTTAGAAAATACCATGACATCATTTAGGTAGACCACCATGATTTATCCAATCAATCCATTGAATGCAATGTCCATGGCATGTTGAAATGTCACACTGACATTAATAAACCCAAATGGCATTCTCTTGAATGCAAACGTATCCCACTTAGTATGAAACATTGCTTTAAGTCTGTCAGGCTCTGAGATTAGAACCTGATTGTATATCGAATACCCATCCAATAGATAAAACATTTATAGCCTCGATACTATTTGCAGTATCTATTAAATAGATGACATGGGGTAATTATCCCTGTCTAAGGTGTGATTTAGAATATGGAAATCAACACATAAGTGGATTTCCCCATACTTCTTCCTTACCAAGGCCAAGTTTGATGCCCAAGTAGCATGTTGCACTTTTTAAATGATCTGAGCATCCAACAACTTCCTTAACTCCTTTTGAATAAAAGGCTCAAGCATAGGATGTACCTTCCACAACTTTTGTTGGAATGGCTTGGCCCCTTATTTGATTGAAATTAAATGATGGATAATCCATGTGTCATAAGTTTTGAGCTCTTCATACGTCCATGTGAAAATATCTCGGTACTTCTTGAATAAGCAGAGAAAAGATTGTCGGTCCTATTGTGTGCAACAAGTATCAAGATTGGCATACTTCAGATCCTTTTATGTTCCCAAATTTATCTTCTCATGCGACAATGTTGAGTTGTGGGTCTTTGCATTAATTGGCCCTTGGAAGCGATTCTGCAAGTCATACAACTTTTCTAATGATACCGTGCCTTTCAGCACGAGGTTTCCTTTGCTTGTGCTAGTTTCATCTTGTATCGTGCTCGTCTTCATCGATTACCGCATCTTTGTATACATTGGTGTTCGGCATAAAATGTAGTATGTGCTGGTCATCATTGAAAACATGTAAATTAGTAATATTACAAGTCATGGATGGCTTATAAAGAATTTCTAAAGAAAACCGTCCCTAAGTGGTGGCAACCTAGCAGTAGCATTTGCCAATGCATCCGCAGTTGCGTTACGCATTCTAGGAAGAAATATAATATTAAAAGATTGGAAATTTGAAATCAAATACCATACCTCTTGTTGGTAAATTTTAAGATGAGGTGACACACAATGTATGGTATCATGTACCTGTCGTGCGATAATTTATGAGTCACCTATTGCTTTAATAAACACAACATGGAGGTCGATGGCTCTTTGTAAACCCAATATGAGTGCTTCATATTCCATAGTGTTGTTCGTGCACTCGAATTCCAAGTGGCTAGAGATCAGATGTTGTCTCTGTCGTGGGTCTATTAAAATGCAACCAACTCCAAAGCTCTCCTGCGCTTTGGAACCATCAAAATACAAAGTCCACATATCATATGTACAAGGGCTACTACATTAGTACTATTATTATTACTACTAGTAACTGTACACACATCATTTTCACTAGTTGGACTAGGAAGGAGCTCCAAATGTGTATCTGGTGGGACTGGGGATGGCTGAGCAAGATAACACCCCAGTTAAGTTTCCAAAAAGAAATTGCCAAAAATTACGTTTGTGAAAGCCATTAGTTCATTTTGCCCATTCAAGAGAGTAAAAATATGTTTCATGTATCTCTCTGAGTTCAATCAGATATGATTATTTATGCCCTTGTGCGGAAGCCATAAAGGTGACCAATTTGTAGCAAAGTAACCTTGTAGCTTGTTGGACCAATATCTACTCAACAATACTCCTTATGCTTTCGGTATGTCCATAATTAATATGTTTATACAATGGTGAACTCAATCATCAGATGATGAAAGGATAAGCACATTTTTGAGTTCACCAACTACATGGACAAGAGTCCTGTCCAACTGAATAATTTGTGCATCGATTTTGTCCCATTTTACGTTGATTTTATTTGCGACAGATAGAGGCATTACATTTACCGATGCACCAGAATCAACTAAGCAATTGTGTACATTATAATTGAAAATTTCAAATGTTAACAAAAATGGAGAGTAGAGAGTATTTACATTGAAAGCTAAAGCATTAAGTACGGACTCCAATGAATTAGAGGACTTATTAGGTTCAAATCTCTTTTGTGAAGAAGCATCATTACATGATATGGGATATCCAAGTGCACATAGGAGCATGTCTCACTGGCTTGCAATCTTTCTTAATTTGAACAATGAGATATTTGCATTTTGCCTTCTTCATTTCATAAAAAATTTTGTAATATAGTGCGAGAGAGCTTGCCGAAGTGTCTCGGGGGTTGGCTTATCTGCTACTTCCAGAGTGATGGACTTACTTTTACTACTTGCGGAAGTGCTTTTTGCTGTGACTTCATTTGCAGACTTGTTCTTAGTATTCTGCGTTGATTTGATGGATGGACTGATCTTCCTCAACAAATGTTCCTTCAATTTCTGCTTTTTCAACTCTTGTGTAGGAGCTGATCCTTAGCTTCTTAAGTTGTATCGAGTGGTATGCTTCTGGGCTGGGTCCGTACAACCCTGGTGAAAATTCCATGTAATAAAAGTAAATAAAGGCAAAATAATAACCACAGATGGTGGGACACTTATTCCAAGCTGAATGTTGGGAAGAATCCTAGTGATGGGGATCACTTGTGATTGCTTATGGCTAAGGAAACTGGCAAAGGCAATGGCTAAGGCTTTGGAAAAGAATAATGGCATTTTTGGCACATTTATTTATGAAAATAATGGAAATTAGGAGAAAAGGGAGGTGAAAGGTCACATGTTGCATGTGAGGAGGAAAATGAAGGAAAATAATGGAAAATGAAGAAAATAGAGGCCTCATTCATAAAAAGGCTTATGATGATTAGTTGGTAACCTTTTTTTAGTTCAGTTTTGGAGCTCTCCCATTATTCTCTCTCTCTATCGTACTATTGGAGACTTAGATTTTTCTTGGAGCACTCTTGGTGGGTGTGGCATACTTGGATTTTTGGAGCAAGAACGTAAAGGAAGAGCAGGAAAGTGTAAGAAGGCATCAAAATCAACAAGTACATCAAATTTTCTTTCAAGTACTGAGTTGCATGTATGTTAGTTTTGGCATGCATCTGGTTTCTTGGTTGTGATCTATCATTGACATGGAGGATTGCCTAGATTGACAGTGGATTGCCTAGCCTTGTAATTTCCTAGATAGTCATGGTGATTGTGGGTTTGCTTTCATTGCTTTTTTTTGTTGGTTCTCATGTTTCCTTAGCTTGGGTTGAGTTATTAGTTTTTGGAAGCCCTGGTTGGGCAAATGCCTTGGAAGCCCTGTAACAACTTGGGTTGAGTTACTAGTCCTAGAAGCCTTGGTTGGACAAACGCTCTGGAAGCCCTTGGTTGGACAAATGCTATGGAAGCCCGACGACAGTTGTGGGTTGAGTTACTTGTCTTGGAAGCCTTGGTAGGCACAAATGCTCTAGAAGCCCTGGAAGGCTTGGAAGGAGATCAATATGATGATGGTTTTGTGATGTCTAACCGTGAAATGGAATCATTGTTTAATGAGTTGAGGTGGATGGCCTCTGGAAGCCCTAGACGAGTTTTGATTGATGTGTTCTATGAGATCCCACATTCATGCTTAGAATATGACATGGGGGTGAATGAATGAAGAGAGATTTGGTTCAGCCATTCTACAGTCGGGTGGAACGTGGAAGTCCCATCCCATGTTTGATTTTTTCATCATTAACGAAAGGTTATTTCTCCTAGTATTTCTATGAGAATTTTAATGGATTATATTTGGCCTATATGGCTGTACCTTCATGAGTATTTCTGTTGCTATTATGTTGGTTATGTATGTGTTTTATGAACAAACATGTATGGCTTTCATCATGTTTTTACTTGTAATTGAATGTTCAATGTATCTATGACCTACTAGATGTAATGTCAATTGATATATTGAGGCATCAATGGTTCTTAGTGATTCTCAGCTAAGTATGAGACCCCTATGCTCAGAACTGTTAATTACAATTGTAGATTACGCATTTGCAATATGTTTGATGAAATGATTGTCATGGCTAGTAGGGGTCTAATCAAGGTCTTGAACAAGTATTTTCTTTAGTAATGTCATTTCCATGTTATTTTACTGATTTGAAGAGATGGTTCAATTTTGGGCAGTGACACGAGCTCTGGGCCTGAAAAAGTGGCTCAAATCTCGAAGTCGCTGGCATAGCACTGACATTTTTGGCCTTTGGTCACTGGAAGGCATGCCTGTGAGAGCAACTTTGAGTTTCTAGTCGCCTTCATGCCTATAGCATGGGAGCGATTGAGGCTTAAGTTGTCCAAAAGATCAATGGGACCCCAAAGCAAGCTGTCTAAAGTATTAGATTGGTTCTTGAGGGTCCTGTAGTTGATGATTAATGTCTGTATGGTGTGTTTCCATCAATTCCACTTCCTTAACGTGACTTAGGAGGTTGAATCATATCATAGTGGCGTCTCGTTGCAGGTTTACCCCGGCTAGTTGATTGCTTGGGTAGATGTGGGAGTAGGGTGTTATAGAGTGGTATCAGAGCATGATTCACACCCTAGACTATATGGGCTACGTGTTGGTCATGCATGCATGTCAGTGGCATGCGTGTCTCTCACACTTTCATTCCATGTGCTTGTTGCATTTGCAAGCTGTTGTTCATCGTTATAGTGATGTCCTCATGTGAAATTTGAGGTTGTTATTGTGGAATGCATCGTTGTGAGTGTATGACTGGTTACATGTATCATTGTAGTATGCTTGGTTACATTCTTGCATGTTTGGTTACATTCTTGTATGCTTGTTTGCATGTATCATTCTTGCAGGTTTGATTTCAAGTATCCTTCATTCATGCTTGATCATACGTGTTTATGCATATGTGTGGATGGTTATGCATCACTTATGCATGTTGATGTTTGCATGTGGTCAAGTGTGTAGTGACGCAATGATGGTGGTTGTCATGCATGAGTTCGTGGTGTGTGTTGTTATTAGGGTCATCCATTGGTGACTGAACCCTAGCTAGAATGACAGTTGCATGGTCATATGCTTATGTTTTATGTTTCTATATGCTGTCATGATTATGTTATACATGTATCACATTGATTTTTTTATTTTGTAGACAAGGTATCCTCCCCGATCTATACTAAGGTATGTTCGTTTATTGTCATTTGGTTTAGCTGACATGATATACCTTGCCGGAAGAAATATCAAATGGATAGCAAGATGGTTGACTACAAAGACTCTCCCTATGAATCTGAAGAGCAGTATGGCGTTGGGAACTCTTCTGATTTGGCAGTTACACTAAGAAGCTTAAAGGAAGAGATAAGGAGTTGTAAGGCAGATAATGTTAGAATCATGCAAGTACAGGAGAAACAAGTAGAGGTAAATGTAGTAATACTTCATAGTTTGTCAGATTTGCAGTGGTAGGGACCACGTCGGATCAACTATGAGAAGGAGGATAGAACTAATGGGGCATATGGTAGTTAGTCGCATGGTGGTCACAAATAAGATAGAAATGACATAATTAGAGATGGTAGATTGTTGCACACTTCAAATAGGAGAGGGGATAGACATAGGTATGAATCTAGTTTTGATTCAGGTAAGCACTATGATCGTCATTGGTATCATCCTTATAGGAGGAGTGACAGGGGATACTTTCTGGATGAGTTTAAGAAAGTGAAGCCACCAAAATTTAATGGAGAGATGAAGAAACCACATGATGTAGAGGCATGGTTGCTTGGCATAAGGAAATTCTTTGGGTTGCATGACTATTCAGAGAACATGAAAGCTAGAGTGGCTACATTTAGTCTCAAAGGTAAAGCATACATTTGGTGGGAAGATGTGAAGAATTTTAGATGCATTCATGAGGAGGATTTGACTTGGAGTGAGTTTGAGTGGCTATTCAAGAAGAAGTATTTTTCAAAGAGATACTTTGATGACAGGGCGAAAGAATTTTATGAGCTAAAGATGGGTTCCATGAAAGATGATGAGTACACTAGCAGATTCTTGGAGTTACTGAGGTATATGCCTTATGTCACAGAGGAAAAGGCCAAGATTCAGAGGTTCATTAGTGGGTTACCGGTTGCATTTGAAGATAGAATTGAGTTCGATGATCCTAGATCATTGGAGGAGGCCACTCGAAAACAAAGGGATTGCTACGAATAATTGAAGCGCAAAACTGAGACTAGGCCAAAATGGAGAGGTAATGCAAAGAACAAAGGCAAATGGGACAGAAAGAGAGCAAGGCCTTAGGATATAGGTAACAAGGAGAATGTCTCACCACCTAATAATTTCAATCCATTAGATAGAGGACAAGGATTCTGATAAGGAGAACAAAACAAGGAGACATGTTGGAAGCCTATAGAGTGTTGGATTTGTGGCAAGGATCATCGCAAGAGAGATTGTCCACAGAATCAGGGTGGTGGTAGACCTTAGATATATAGTGTGTAGGAGGCATAGAATATTGGGGATTTTGGTCAAAGTATTCAATGTATCTATGCAACATTGGATAAAAAATAGGCAGAGAATTAGGCATCTATCATTGAGATGGACGGTAAGCTTTGTGATCAAGTTATTTCTATTTTGATTGACCCTGGATCTAATTAAAGATGTGTTAGTCCTGACTTGGTGGATAAGTGTGGATTGAGTAAGGAATTACATGCAGAGTCATGGTTAGTGTAGTTGGCTACAGGTACGAAGAAGCAAGCTCATCATTGGGTAAGAGCTTGCGCGATGGATTTGAATGGTATGCCTACCGCAACACTTTTGAATGTATTACCATTGGGGTCATACAATATGTTTTTGGGTATGGATTGGTTGTATCTACATAAAGCCAAGGTAGACTGTCATGATAAAGCTATTGAGTGTGTTGATGAAAATGGAGAACCGAGAGTCTTACAGGGTATGAAGAAAGCTACAACAGTTAGGATGGTGACAACTATGCAAGCAGTGCATAGATGCAGGAAAGGGTGTAAGTTATTCGTAGTGCACATTTCTAGTGATAAAGGTAATGAAGTTGAGGATATGGATGTGTTGAGAAGGTACCCATTTGTACAAAAGTTCAAGGATGTATTTCCTGAGGATATTACAGAGTTGCCACCTCACAGGGAGGTAGAATTTTAGATTGAGTTAGTATCAGGGGTAGCTCTAGCATCAAAAGCACCTTACAGAATGAGCACACCTAGGTTGGTTGAGTTAAAGTTACAACTGAAGGAAATGTTGGACAAGTGATACATTAGTCCAAGTGTATCACCATGGGGCACACTGTATTTTTCGTAAAGAAGAAGGATGGAAGACTCATATTGTGCATTCACTATAGGCAATTGAATAAAGTGACTATCAAGAACAAGTATCCATTGTCGAGGATTAAGGACTTGTTCTATCAACTAAAGGGAGTAGAAGTGTTCTCTAAGATCGAATTGAGATCTGGGTATCATTAGGTACACATCAAAGAGGAGGAAATTTATAAAACCGCATTCAGGACCAGGTATGGGTATTATGAGTTTTTTGTTGTTCCATTTGGCTTAACTAATGCTCCATCTACATTTATGTGATTGATGAATTATGTGTTGCATCCATATTTGGATAGGTTTCTTATTGTGTTCATTGATGATATACTGGTATATTCTAAAAATCAGGAAGAACATGTTGAACATTTAGTGGAAGTGTTGAGGTTGTTGAGAGAGCATCAATTGTATGCAAAGCTCAACAAGTGTAGTTTCTTTTAGACCGAGGTACATTACTTGAGGTATGTTGTCTCGAAGGAGGGCATTCCAATAGATCTATAGAAGATAAGGGCCATCATGGAGTGGGTAGCTCCTAAGAATGTGGATGAGGTCAGATCCTTCCCGGGTTTGGTGGGCTACTACTGGAGGTTCATCAGGAACTTCTCATAGATTTCTTATCCTATCACATCATTGCAGAGGAAAGGTAAGAAGTTTGAATGGACAGAGGAGTGTGAGGCTAGTTTTGAGAAGCTCAAGCAGTTGTTGACACATGCACCAATGTTAAAGGTTTTAGATCTAGACAAAGAGTTTGTAGTATGCACAAATGCTTGTAAGAGAGGACTTGGTGGAGTCCTTATGCAGGATGGACAAGTGGTATGCTATGAGTCGTAGAAGTTGAATGAGCATGAGCATAACTATCCCACACATGATCTTGAGTTGGCAACAATTATACATGCATTGAAGATGTAGAGACACTATCTTCTGGGTAGGAGGTTCACATTAATGAGTGATCATAGTGGTTTGCGATATATATTTAACCAACTGAATCTGAATGGTAGGAAAGCTCAGTGGTTGGCTACGATCAGTGAGTTTGATTTTGAGATCATATATATCAAAGGAAAAAAGAATAGGGTGGCAGATGCTCTCAACAGATGGGCACAGGTAAATCACTTAGTAGCTATGAGCTCCTATGGGACAAACTTACAAGATAGGATTTTGTGGGCAGTTTGGCAACATGTCAAGTATATGGATATTGTGCACAAGTTACATCAGAGTGCAGATACAGGTACATGTGATGGTACAGGTATAGGTACATGTGATGGTACATATACAGGTACATGTTGTGGTACATGTATAGGTGTCGGTGCACAAAGTATGGATTATTGTCTTATGAAATATGGGTTTGTCAAGTTCCGAGACATGATATATGTACATGATAATAGTGAGCTCAAGAAGGTGATCTTGAGGGAGTTTCATGCAAAACCTTATTCAGGTCACCCAGGTTATCAAAAGACATTAACTGCAGTGAAGAGATTTTTTTATTGGATGAATTTGAAGATGGATCTGGTAGAGTTTGTGGCTATATGTTTTGATTGTCAGCAAGTGAAAGCAGAATGCAAGCATCTAGGTGGACTGCTACTTCTGATTACGATTCCAGAGTGGAAATGGGAAGTCATTTCCATGGAATCCATCACAGGGTTGCCGAAGACAATGAGAAAACATGATTCCATTATGGTTATTGTGGACAGGTTGATGAAGATTGCACATTTCATTCCGGCGAAGTATACATTCTCATGTAGTGATGTAGCACAAGTATTCATCCGAGATGTGGTCATATTGCTTGATATTCCAAAGAAGATTGTGTTAGATAAGGATGTGAAGTTCACTTCCAAGCTTTGGAAGTAGTTATTTGTAGGATTGGGCACAAAGTTAACCTTCAATATGACTTATCGTCCGCAAACAGATGGACAGATAGAGAGGTTCAACATGATATTGGAGGACATGTTGAGGATGTATGTGATGAATCAACAACGAAAGTGGGAAGAGTACCTTCCACTGGTTGAGTTTGCGTACAACAGTGGGTATCAAGAATCATTGAAGATTAGTCCTTTAAGGCATTGTATGGGCGGAGTTGCAATACTCCTATCAGTTGGAGTGATCTGGTTAGCAGGGCATTGCTTGGACTAGATATGTTGGTAGACATGGAACAAGAAATGTAGGTGATGAAGAAGAATCTAAAGGCAACACAGGATAGGCAGAAGAGTTATGCAGATAGGAACATGTTGTTCAAGGAGTTCCAGGTTGGGGATCATGTGTACTTGTGCATAAAACCGAAGAAGAGCTCCTTGTTGATTGGATCATGTTCCAAGCTGGCACCATGGTTTTGTGTACCCTTCAGTATCATTGAGAGAATTAGGCCAGTAGCCTATCAAATTGTACTGCCTCTGACAATGAAAGTTCATGATGTTTTCCATGTATAATTGCTTAAGAAGTATGTTAAGGATGTTGATCATGTGATTGAATGGTCTGTATTGTAGGTGGAACCAGATGGATAATTCCAGCCGGAGCCTCAGTGTATATTACAGAAAAAAGTGCTCATGCTCCGGAACCAAGCAGTCAAGCAAGTTAAGGCGCATTGGAAGCACTTTGGGCCCGATGAAGCTACATGGGATATGGCAGATCAGATGTGGGCTATGTATCCTTGCTTTTTTACGGTTGAGGCAAAGAAATTTTGGTATATGCTTTGGTATATGTTTCGATGATGTTGGTTTATGTACATATGTATAGGGATGTAAATACCGCCATGAGCTATGTTATAAAGCCCCAATAAGTGGTATGGGAGTCATGTCATTATGTTTTCATGTTGGTTTGCTTCTTAACATTATGACCATTGTAAACACTGCATCGAGCTAAGTTATGAAGTTCCATAAACAATATATATTTTTCTACAACAATTTTGTGGTTATAGGTGTTGTTGAACACCAAGGACGGTATTGCCCCAAGGGGGAGGGTTCTGTAACAACCCTGGTGAAAATTCCATGTAATAAAAGAAAATAAAGGGAAAATAATAACCACGGATGATGGGACACTTATTCCAAGCTAAATGTTGGGCAAAATCCTAGTGATGGGATCACTTGTGATTGTTTATGGCTAAGGAAATTAACAAAGGCAATGGCTAAGGATTTGGAAATGAAAAATGGAGTTTTTAGCACATTTATTTATGAAAATAATGGAAATTAGGAGAAAAGGGAGGTGAAAGGTCACAAGTTGCATGTGAGGAGGAAAATGAAGGAAAATAATGGAAAATTAAGAAAATAATGGAAAATTCAGAAAATAGAGGTCTCATTCATAAAAAGGCTTATGAGGATCAGTTGGTAACCTTTTGCCAGTTCAGTTTTGGAGCTCTGTCATTATTCTCTCTCTCTCATACTCTTAGAGACTTAGAGTTTTCTTGGAGCACTCTTGGTGGGTGTGGCATACTTGGATTTTTGGAGCAAGAAGGCAAAGGAAGAGTAGGAAAGCGCAAGAAGGCATCGAGATTAGTAGTTACATCAAATTTTCTTGCAGGTACTGAGTTGCATGTATGTTTCCTTCACTAGTTTTGGCATGCATGTGGTTTCTTGGTTCTGATCTATCGTTGTCATGGAGGATTACCTGGATTGACAGTGGATTGCCTAGTCTTTCCATTTCCTCGATAGCCATGGTGATTGTGGGTTTACTTTCATTTTATGTTTTTGGTTGGTTCTCATGTTTACTTAGCTTAGGTTGAGTTATTATTTCCAAGAAGCCCTTGTTGGACAAACACTTTGAAAGTCTTGTAATAGTTTGGGTTGAGTTACTAGTCCTGGAAGCCCTAGTTGAAAAAACACTCTGGAAGCCCTTGGTGGGTTGAGTTACTAGTATTAGAAGCCTTGGTTAGACAAACTCTCTAGAAGCCCGATGACAGCTGTGGGTTGAGTTACTAGTCTTGGAAGCCCTTGTTGGAACAAACACTCTAGAAGCCTTGGAAGGCTTGGAAGGAGACCAATCTGATGATGGTTTTGTGATGTCAAACCGTGAGGTGGAATCACTGTTTGATGAGTTGAGGTGGATGGCCTATGGAAGCCTTGGATGAGTTTTGATTGATGTGTTCTATGAGATCCCACATTCATGCTTGGAATATGGCACGAGGGTGAATGACAGAAGAGATATTTTGCTCAACCATTCTATGGTTGGGTGGAACATGGAATTCCCATTCCGAGTTTGTGTTATTCTTTCCATCAATAGCCCACGTAGTGAACCTGGGGTTTAGAGGGGGGCGGAGCCCCCCTTCGTAGCACCGCGGGGGGTCAGGGGGGGGGGGGGGTAGCCCTCTACGGGTTTTGGGGCAGCGCCCCTGGAAAATATTTTTTGGACCCTATACTAGGTTGGGTGGACCTACCTATGGTTTTGTGCATGATTTTTGCACATGGTTTTGGACGCGATGGTTTTCGGTTCATGGTTTTGGATGCGATGGTTTTTGGTCTATGGTATTGGTTGCTTTGGCATGTATAAATATGTATTGTAACATTGAAAGGAACATAATGAAAAATCAAGCTGGTAGTCCGATTTTGGGATCTAAGGGAAAATCTCTGTGTGTATGTGTTTTATGTGTTATGCTCTCGCATTGTTTATTTTCTGTGTTTTAGAATTCGTATGCAGGTAATTTTTATACAGGGTTAAAACCTACATTTGGTATCAGAGCTATTTTGGCTTCAAGGGGACGCCTTTGTTGCTGAGGGGTTTCGCTTGGGCCTGTGGTAGACCTCGTTTAGTGGGAGATCTGCGGGATCGATTCTGGTGGTGAAAGAAGACGGCAAGTAGTGGAAAGATAGAGATCAAGAAATTTAATGGTCAGAGTTTTGAGTTGTGGAAACTCAAGATGGAGGATCTGTTGGTGGATAAAGATCAGTGGATAGCGGTAGATCCAAGTACTAAACCAACGGGAGTGTCTGATGAAGAATGGAAGAAGTTGGATTAGAAGGAAAAGAGCACAATACGATTGTGTGTCTCAGATTCAGTATTGCTGAATGTATGAGGGGAAGCTACGACAAAGGCTTTCTGGGAGAAGTTAGGGACTTTGTACCAATCTAAGTCTCTGGTCAATAAAATGTTCCTATGGAAAAAGCTGTATAACTTGAGGATGAAAGATGGAGACTTAGTGACAGAGCATCTGAATGCGTTTAATACTGTGGTAACTCAGTTATTGTCTATTGATATCAAAATTTCAGATGAGGATAAGTGCATTAGTTTGTTGTGTTCTCTACCAGATTTGTGGGATAGTTTGGTTATTGCAATAGGTAGCAATGCAACTGCCTTGTAGTTTGACGAAATAGTCTCATCCTTGCTGACAGAGGAGATGAGATGGAAAAATATGGAGATCCAGAATGGTGATGCCTTGTCTATATGAGGACGGCCCCAAAACAGAAACAAAAACAAGTCATTGAGTGGGAGATCTAAATCTAGAGGGAGATCTAAATCTCTAGGAAAACCTGTAAAGGTGGTGTGCTAGAAATGCAGAAAGGAAGGGAACTAAAAAAGGGACTGTAAACCTAAAGCTCCTAAAAAAGGAAAGGGATCTTATGATGCTCCTTCTACAGATGCAAAAACCACCTCAGATGAAGGTGGGGATGTGTACTTGGCTTCTTCAAGTACACATGTAAATAATGAGGCATGGTTTCTTAACTCAGGTGCATCCTTTCACTTCACTCCCCATAGAGAGTGGTTCTGTTAGTATGAGAAATACGATGGTGGTGATGTCTTCTTAAGGGATGATAGGAAGGTTAGAATATTTGGTCATGGAAAAGTAAAGTTGAAGTTGCAAGGTGGAAGGGTCAGAACACTTCCTGGTGTTCTACATGTTCCTGCATTGGCTAGAAATCAAATTTTTGTAGGCAAGTTGGATGATGCAGGTGTAAAAACAGCGTTTGAGAAGGATACCTGCAAGATGGATCAGGGAGCACTGGTATTGATGTGGGGATTTCAGATTGGAACTCTGTACAAGCTGCAAGGTAACACTGTTGTTAATGGGTGGAACAGTTCTGTGGTCCCTGAAAGTGGAGCAGAAAATCTAGTGGTCTATAGAGAGAAGACCATGCTGTGGCATCAAAGGCTTGGACATATTGGAGATAAGGGCCTTCGAATGCTTCATGGTAAAGGTATGGTAGAAGGTGTGAGTAATAGCTCTCTGGATTTTGATTTCTGTGAAAATTGTGTATATGGGAAGCAGAATTGGGTGAGTTTCCCCTCTAGTGGTAAGAGGGTGAAACAGATATGAGGGCTTATGCACAGTGATGTGTTTAGACCTGTGAAGGTTCCATCACTGGGTAAGTATATGTACTATGTATAATTTATAGATGACTTCTCAAGGAATACATGGATATATTTCCTTAATAAGAAATCTAAAGTCCTTGAGAAGTTTAAAGAATTTAAGGCTCTGGTGGAAAACTAGACAGAGAAGAAGATAAAGGTGCTGAGGATAGATAACGGTGGAGAGTTTTGCAATAAGGAATTTGAAGAATTTTGTAAGAAGTGTGGTATAGCATGATAGAAGACTACTCCATATACACCTTAGCAAAATGGAGTTGCAGAAAGAATGAACAAGACGTTGATGGAAAGGGAAAGAAGCATGCTCAGTGGTGCCGAGTTAGGACAGAAATTCTGGGTAGAGGTAGTGGAGATAGCATGTTACTTGGTTAATAGATCACCTTCATCAGCGTTGGAGGATAAGACTCCACAAGAGGTATGGATTGGTAAGAAACCCTCTCTTTCACATCTGAGGGTATTTGGATGTGATGCATATGTACATGTCTTAAAGGAGAAACGAACCAAGTTGGATAGTAAATCTGAAAAGTGCATCTTTATTGGGTATAAGGATGGTTTAAAGGGTTATAAGCTTTGGAACCCAGTAACAAGGAAGGCTATTTACAGCCGAGATGTGGTGTTCAAAGAGGTGAAAGATGTTATTAAACATGAAGTCCAACCAAAGGAACCTGAGAAGATAGAGTTTGAGC
>APFE031210295.1:0-20010 GCA_000404065.3 Pinus taeda | reverse complement strand
ATAGTTAAGGTCAACCCCGATGGTTAAGCATGGCACAGTGCTAGAAAAGGGCAGTTATGCCAAATTAGTTACAATTAACTGCAGTTAGCCAGATTTAGTGGAGGATCACTAAGAGTTACTCATTAAATGCACTCGAGAAGTGATTTTTTACCTAAGAGAGTGAACCAAGAGGATAGCTAGGCTAATTGAGGCCTTCTGAAGCCAATGGAATAGTCCAAAGAAGCTGAAGAATCCATCTTCAAGGAGATTTTCATCGAGGGAGATTTTGGAGCTCACGACCACGAGGGGTTGGAGGGAGTTGCACGAGCTAAGAGTATCCATTCTCAGGGAAAGAGCAATCATTCCTAACTATAATGAGCCTTCTAAATCCATTGCAAGGTTTTACATAAGCATCTAAAGACTTCTAAAGGCTTATATTCTATAGGGAAGTTTGAGGTAACTGAGTGCCATCCGTGGAGGAAGGCTTAGATCAGGGATGCAGTGTTCATTTTGAACAAATGAACAGTCTATTGTTGATGCTTGATATGTGTTCGAGATAGTAGAATAGGTTTCAGAGATAGTTGAAGAATTCTAAAGGAGTTTATGCCATCAAGGAGCTCAGGGAAGCTTAATGGACCGATTGAAGGAATCATGTCTAAGGGATCTTAGATCTGTTTGCAGAATGATGATAGCCATGACAGGGATATAGATGGTTTTCTAAGCCCATTGGTTCAGTCAATAACCAATGTTGAACTTGTAAAAGAATTGAAGCCATAATCCCAAAGAGCCAAGTCAAATTGACAAAATCTCAACGAGACGTAGCCCATGATATTCGAGTGAACTCCTAGATTAAATTTGTTGTTATGTGCTGATGCTTATTTTATGAATTATATGGATGTTATGTGTGTCTAATATCAACATAAACAAATCAACTTAAAACAATTAAATAGTTTAAAACAAACAAAGACATACACCTGTTTCAAGTACTTAATTCAGCAATTGTCAACATAAGCTAGATCATATATTTATAAGTTTGAAGTGAGAGGTTCTTGTAAGCATAACAAGGTTATAATACATCCTCGTTGGAGCACAAATTAGCTAAGGGTAATGCGTGAAAGGTCCTCCCAAAATTCCACAAGCCTCCCTTCAAATGTAGTAACAAATTTACCTCCCTAGGGTGGCGGCACTTGAAGTCCACCTAAAGAAGGGCGAGTTCTCCCCTTGGAGAACTCTACTTGAGAAACAATGTCTAAATGTCAAATTATCAAAAGGTGGAAATTTTTGTGGGGAGCCTTCTATTTATAATTGCTGCCTTACTTTTCCTTGTGGGTCACGCCAAATATTTTGACCACCCTTTAGAAAATTGAATTTTCTCCCAATAGGTGTGTGTTCCTTGAGAGGTGGACCCACATTCCACTAACTTTAATATTTGAACCACTTTCCCTAAGTTTATACCCCAAAAATATGTTAGCTCCAAAATGGAAAAAATGGTTGATCTCTTCTAAAAGAAATTTATTAAGAAGGGACATTACATAGAGCCTCTTTGTTGATGTAATTTTGGTTCAAAGATATATTGCACTCAATGCTATTTTGGTTACATGCACCCTTGCTATATATATGAGAAACTTTGCATATTTGTGTATAATGGTTTGGATTCTTATGGATGCATATGAATATTTATGTATTTTTTGGTCAACTAGTTTTTTGGTCCCATATTTTTCTAGTTCCATCAGTTTTGGGTTAATTGATTTGGTGAATGCTCCAATTTTTTTAACATTGGGATTATTGCCATGCAAATGCATTATCAAAATATTATAACCTAATAAAGAATGATAACAATGATTATTATCAACTAAACCCAAATGTTCTATTCAATCTTAAGAAGGTTAGAAATTAATCATAATTCTTTAGGATTTTATTTCCATGCTTGAAAAGCATTTAGAGAAACATTCCAAGATCAACATAGTTTAGTTTAGAGAAACATTCCAAGATCAACATCGTTTAGTCAAGAGGGTTAGTAGTGTGACAAATATATTGAAAATTAGATCTAATCCCAGTATAAGTTAGACAATTAAAGAGAAAGTGTTTTTCATCTTCAACCTTTTTAATATCACAAAAGTAACAAAATCATGCAATTTCACTATAAATTAGAAGAAATGAAATATTTTATCACTCATTTATTTTCTTTTCCATGAAAACAACAGAGAAGCACAAATTTAAAAATACTATATAATAACTAACATTCATGTGAATCTCCGTATATTTGTGCCCTCCATGAGCTTTGAAGACCATTTCGATAGAACTGACCTCAATTTTGGTATTGAAATATGGTTCAATAGCGAAAGTATTTTCACCAAATTCCTGATAATCTTTCCATAGTTACATCGCTGAGGCTACATTACGTAAGCATCAGTTTGTCAAATAAGATCAAAGCCAAATTTGAATTACTATGTGCGAGATTATGCACCAGAAATAAATTCCTGTACAGCAGTGCCCTGCATGAGCATTGGAGATCAAATCAATATCATTTTATCGAGTTTTATTGTCCAATAGGGTGAACATTTTGATGAAATCCCTAATAATATTTTGGTTTGCATAAAATACATTTTTACAAGATGCAAAAAAACATAAGAAATTAGGACTGAGAAATCAGCCTTTTCAACTTGTCAGCGTGCTCATCCGTAGTAATATGCAATGCAATACGGAGTCTGGTCAAGAAATCATGACGTTCCCAGGATAAGTGACACTGAGACTGAGCATAAAAGGCCTCTAACACAGAATGATATGCCAGTAACTCTTCATCATGTGTTTCTAGTCTTTCCTCTGCCACCATGTTCAACGGATTATTCCTCTGAGCTTTGTTGTCAAGCTCAGTTCTAGGAGAACCAAGTATTGCACTCCCTGTACATCTTTCCACAGGAGTCTCGGTGTATTTTAAGATCTGATCCATAGATTCTGTTGACTCCGTAACTTTAAATCTTTTGACATCATTACCTGGTGTAGCTTTAATGCCTCTATCATTTCCATCCTTTCTATCATCATAAACATACAGTCGTCGAGTGAGGAGGAGAAAGTGAATTTCCTTTCTGATTTTGTTCCACGTAATTTCTCTTCTTGGGCCTTCCTTCAAACTTCTTTTGAGATTGTGCATTAGCTTGCATATCCAAGGAAGATGATGTCTTCGAAGTTGTCTCACTATCTGCAGGCATGGGATATTTTCCTTCATATATGATATTGTTTGTTTGCTAAAAAAAGGAAAAGAATAGATCAGCTATTTCATTAATCAATGACTCACAGAATATCTAAGTTCACTAAACAAATTAAATAACTCACTAAGACAAATTATCAATGAAATTTTCCACAGAATTTTGTAATACTTCCGTGGGAATGCAATGAGAAATGCGGATACAAAAATTTGCAAGATAATAGGTATAAGCAATCCCACTTGTTTAAAATGTTCCTAGTTCATCCTAAAATGTTCTTAGTTCATAAATATAGAGGATTTGGAAGAAAAACTTAATCTACAGGGACAATGTACAAGTAGATTTATGCAAAGAAATTATAATTTAAGAAACTACAGTCAATCTTACTTGGACATGTTGGGATCAATGCCTATGTCAAGTATACAACAATCTACAATGTTGTAAGTAAAAACAACCGTCTTTATTAGTTAGCTACCCATCTGTGTGGATCGATGAAAATAGAGTATAATGGACAAAGCATATTTGTCATCTTGTAGAGTCCCAGCTCAACTGGAAATAGAAAACACTGATAATTTAGGGCAGAACAACCAACCTTAATTGGCAATGTTGGAAGCAATGCATATGTTAAATATATAATGAATGGCAATATAGCAAGTACATCTAACCCTGTGTTAGATGTCTACCTATGTATTTATGTAGATGGATAATAATAAGACCTACTTTACAAGAAGAATGGTCAATGGCATATCTTATCTATTAATGCCATGCCTTGTATCAACTAGAAAGAAAAGGTACCTTTACATTAAAGATTTCAAAATTATCTGAAAACTCTGGAAAATGAATGCATACTATTTTAACTATGAATTTGAGCTTTTGAAGGCCTGGACTTAATTAAATGCAACTACATGTACTCAATGCATAATAAAATAGTGATAATCAGGTTAGACATACTAATTACTATGGGCAGAAAAATTATTTAAAAAAAACCCTTAATTCACATCTACATACTACATACCCTTATGGAATGCCTTAACTGTATTGGTAATGATCATAAACAATAGACTCACTCTCCATTATAGCAATAACCAAATAAGAAAAAATGTACATGAAGCCCCAAAAAAATAATAAAAATACAGTAAATATGTTACCTGTGAGGGTAGGGGGTACCATTTTCCTTTCAGCCATTCTTGAGCAGGTCTTAATTTGGAGTAATGGTACATTTTCTGTATATGATTGTGGGAAAATATACAAGGAAAAGCTCAGAATTGGTGCTCATAGCTTGCGTGATGATGCCCGGCCACCAGCACCCTTTGTCAGAAGCTTCAACGGCGTCTCGGATGGAGTAGTTGTAATTGTGGGGTGCCTCAGGGGGAATGGGTCTGACTCGGGTATAGCGAACATCTTCTTCTTGTGTCAATCGCTGTGCGTCGCTGTCAGGGTGGCGGTCGTCGCGTACCTTGTAATGACCATATGCATCGACAATCACTGTCTCCGTCCAGGCACCATCTATCTGCACCTCCACTCTCGTCTTTTGGTCCATTCCAGCGATCGCTACTGTAGTACAACGAAACCCCAGAATCGCAGTTAATCAAGATCACCACAATGACTCGACCACAGTCCAATCAAGAACGACAACAGTATAAATCTCTTCTGCAAAGTGAGTGAGAGAATCCTAAGATTGAGTAATGGCCAAGTAAAAGCTGCATGAAAATAATATATGTTGCTTCCACCTCGTCGGTTGGAAGGATATATTTTTGTAAGCCGACGCCACCATATACCATGTGTGGTATTGTGCGCTGAGGGGCACCACCAGTCGTGCGGTTTCAATCTGGTATTTGGCCTGGTTCTATGTTATGGGGGTGTTTTGCTGGGTTGATCTTATTGGGTTTCAAGTTGGTTTAGTGCAGTGTTTTGTTTTGATGTTATTGGGTTTCAAATTGGCTTAGTGTTTTATTGGGTTCTAAATTTAGAATTAATTTATTATTTTAAATTAAATTATTATTATTATTTGGGATGTGGTTTTAAAATTAAATTATTATTGTTATTTATGATGAATTGGTTTGGGAATAAATATGTACTTTCTTACAAATGTTTTTTGGTGTTAAAATAAGACTTTAAATTGTCAATAATTTTTAGTTAGAGTGATTGAGATGGTGGTTTGTCATGTTGTCCATCGTGGTTTAAGGTTTTAGTGACATGACCATTCATAATAACACTCAAAGGATAGATGTCCAATTAGAGTCTAGCATCTTGGCCCCAATATTTGGTGGTATACTGACCTTTCAAGCCTTAACTTGAATTTTGTTTAGAATTATCTAGAAATATGGATAACCAAATTATGATAAAAAAAAATTACATTAAGAAAAAAAGCATAGTTTAATGGCTAACTATATGACAAACCTTAGACAACTAAGAATCCTTCAAGGTAAGTTTGAGCCATGAGGAGGTTGATCTCCCAATTAACTCACAGGTAATGAGTAATAATTTCTTATAGTATCCAATAATGTATGTAGATTTTTAGGTGTATGTCCCTTTTACAAACATTGAACACATTGTAAATTAAAATACAATAGTTATAAAAATCTTATGAAGAAAATTGTGTCGACTACCATTGATCCAGGAGGATCTTGTTAGTGGAGCATGAGCGGAGTCTTGAGTGGTTGAAAGTTGAAGTGGTCTTCAAATGATCATGATCAATGAGGTCTTTAGCTTTATCAACTTCGCGAGTGATCGTCGTCAACATTCAATGTCTAGTATATTCAGCTTCGCCATTGATGTCAATGGTTGGTATGGTTTTCACAGTGTTCGAAGGATATGGTTTTTTACCTAGTTGTGGACATGTGTTTGTCATCAATTCCACTCGGGTTTGGTTGTCGACATGTCTTTCTCATCATGTTATGTTGACAAATTTTGCTTTGTGACGAAGAGGTGTGCATGGGTTTTATTATGAAAATCAAAGTGATGTAATACATAAACCTAAGTCCTAAATCCTAATACACCTAAACCCTAACCTATACCTAATCCATGCAATGAAATGCATTAACCCTAAGTTTAAAAACCCATTCAGGTCATGTAATAAGCATTACAAAACATAAACCATTGCAAAACCACATAAAGCATTACAATGCATTAAAAATGGCTCTAACTGCTCGCCTAACCACGCGACGAGCTAACCATGACAGCGAGCCATTTGAGTGGACTCGGACTAACCGTCGGGGTTAACCGTTTCAGAGCCTCACCACACGGGGTTTTATAACTAATCGTTGTCATGTGAGCAGTGCACAATTAATGGTTGTAGTTGCGGAAGTTCACACCACAATGGATCAATGGTAACCATAGCATGTGAACACACTTTATCTGCATAATCAAACTAACTGTAGCTCCTAAGAGCGCGGGGAGAGGAACTGTCGGCGAAGGTTGTCACATGCTGCAGAAAGATTGTGCGAGTAGCAGGAACCGTCGGAGATCATCCGCCACGTGGAAACTTGCAGTTAGAACGTGACTGTTCACATGGTGTCCATCACCTTTTTCCACCTAGTTAGCAAACCGCCACCAGTTTTGTGCTTATCCAAAGTGATGTTTTGGGTTTTTATTGTTAATATTGATTTAAAGTAATGCCACCACCTTGTGACTATTCCTGAGGTGTCCCTAGTGGTTAGATCAATTTCATTCATGGCTAAATCCTAAATCCTAATACACCTAATTCCTAAATCCTAATACACCTAAACCCTAACCTATTCCTAATCCATGCAGTAAAATGCATTAACCCTAAGTTTAGAAACCCATTCGATTCATGTAATAAACATTACAACACATAAACCATAGCAAAACCACATAAAGAATCACAATGCATTACAAATGCCCCTAAATGCTGGCCAAACCTTGCGGGGAGCCGACAGTGAGATTGGGCCATGTGAGGAGACAAGGATTAATCTTCGGTGTTAACCGTATCATATCCTAACCACCTGGGGATTTATAACTAAGCGTTGTCATGTGAGCAATGTGGAGTTAATGGTTGTAGTTGAGGAAGTTCAGACCACAGTGGATCAGTGTTAACCGTAACATGTGAGCAAAATTTAGCTGCACAGTGAGTCTAACTGTAGCCACTAACAACGTGGGGAGTGGAACTATCAGCGAAGGCTGTCACATGTTGTGGGAAGACCATGCTGGTAGCCAAAACTATTGGTGATCATACGTCGGGTGGCAACATGCAGTTAGACCATGGTTGTTCACATGGTATCCATCACCTTTTTCAGCCCACTCAGCAAACCGCCAGCAATTTTGCGCTTATCCAAAGTGTTGTTTTGGGTTTTTATTGTTCAGTTTGGTTTAAAGTAATGCCACCACCTTGTGACTAGGCCTAAGGTGTCCCTAGTGGTTAGACCGAGTTCATTCATGCCTAAACTTAGCAATGGAGAGCTCGAATGAACCAAAAAAAAACTATAAATTCACCTTTTGGTCATGAAGAAGGGCATTAGAGTGGTTTGGGAGCTTAGTGTGTAGATTCTAGAGGTTATAGGCATTTTTATTTTCAGTGTAACAGGGGCATCCGAAGTCGGAATTGGGAACCAATATAGGTGTTGGAAAGCTAATTCAAAGATATTTCTTGTGAAAGTGACTAGAAGTTCCTACGTGCATAATTAGTCTGGTTAATTTGTTGTGTAAACGATCTCCTTGGATTCAATACTAATAAAGCGGATGCCCATCTTGAAAGCGGACCTTGAGAAGTAGTCCATTAGGGACGAATTCCATAATCAATCTTGTTTTCTGGTATTGCTATGTTTTTTCTTCTTATTACTTATGTTTACATGTTTCATATGTTTTAATTATGTTTTCGATTCATCCCTTTTCAATTGATTCTCATAGTTAAAACACTTTAAGTTAACATTCACGTCACTGTTGGCATTGATCAATTCTACTTCAATTTAACATATGGTCATTTCAGATCAATCATGCTACTTTAGTTTCAAGAAAGACAACCACATCCACAACTATATTTCATATCTTAGATGTTTGTATTGGATATATTTTAAATGTTAGAAAGGCATCCATGAAAAAGAAAATGCATCATTTTCTACAAAATTCATATGAAGTGACATATTAAGCATGTAATGTTTCTTTTCTTTTACTACATTTTTGAACTCATTAATCTCCCCATGAATAGTTGGCATCAAATACTAAGGTGTTACTCAAAATATCCAAGTTATTTGTTCATGATGTGACAATGCCTCTCAACATCACATTGCCAATGAGGGCTCCCAAAGGCAAAAATATGCCACATAAACTACCATCGCTCAAATATGAAGGCATAAATCTACCACATGTGTCACCATGGCTCTAATATTTAGCAAATCCTCGAAAGTTGATCCTCAATGAAGAGATATATGTCAAAAGTTGAAACCAAGGCTTCCAAACCGAATTATCCATAAGCAACATGCTTAAAAATTTATTAATTAATAATACAAGTCTTCATGCATATGAGTGGTAGGAGTGGGCATGACTAATTATTTTGAAAACTTATACGATACCTATGTCATTTTATTTCGTGTTATTGATAGACTGTGGAGATAACATAAAAATCATTTCCATCTTTTTGACACCAAGTTGCATCCATAAGAGTTTTACCAAAGTAGTTGGGGTATTATTACTCATTGACTATGGAAAGACAATAAAATACTTAGTCGTTCCATTTTCAAATAGTTCTTATTTTCCCTCTCACAATTATGATGAAAATATAATAGAGATATATAAGCTTTATAAATCAACATAATAAATTACCCGAATGCGGGTGACACACTTTGATATTAATGAATACATTAAAGACCAGTGGTAAGAGGACAGGGCACTTGGCTAGTGGTGCCCCTCCCCATACCACCTTGAGATTCCCTCTTGACACACTACAGGCAACATTTAATGCAGGTCTGAAGAAGGAAAAAGCCACTAACTCTCTGGATATGGAGGTACCTCAGTTCATTGTTTCTCCATCTCCCCTGCTCCATTGCAACTGCCCGCCTCAAGCCTATGAACCCAACTCTCGCACTGTAACTGGGCATCACTACTGGTTAGTTTGTTGCGTTAATTTTGGACATGGGTTTCACCATTCCCATTCTAGTTTCTGCTCTCTAACCTCTGCTAAGAATGACACTGCTCCTGCTCACAATCCCTCTATTAGAGCTCCTTCTATCATCGTTCCTTCTCTTACTACTCCCTCTGAGTACTTAGCCAGAGATACCAGCATGGTGAGACATCGAATGAGAAGCCGAAGATGTGGAACTCGGGGAGGTAGTTCTTGCCCTCAGACTGAGCCGCACCCTGAGCCTATTTCCTCCTCTCCTTCCCCTAAACTGTATCATCCCCAAAGACATCAGGTGGGTAAATATCCTAGTACAAGAAGTGGGCGGGGTCATGCTCGGTCTTTAGGTGCAATTCATGGTGATTTTTGTACTTCACTTTGCTAATTTTCCTTTGCCCCTTCATCCTGCTCCCCACTCAACGCAATTCATGTTTTGTAGCACCCTGAATAGACCTATTATTACAGCTACTATTTCCATCCTCTTCACTCAAGACAATGAACAGACTGCCTCTCAGGTGGAAAATTCCAACTTGCGGCAAGGGGATGCCCCCAGATGCAACAATTGCAGAGACACAGGGAAGAATGTGATGAATGAAGGCATTTGTACTCTGCATGGAAAGAACCTTAGTGGCAATCAGCATGGTGAAGGGGGTAGCTCTACAACCACGAGCCCCTCAGGTGGAACTAGTCATGACGGGTTAGCTTCGCAGGTGGCATCTGGCAGGCTTAGGAATGCCCATCTGACGGATGAGCCACATGGCGATGGTGGGGAGCCACACGACAACATGTCGAGGGACGAGGCGGATAATTGGGCATGCCCAATTGTTGAGGAACCCATCTCGGATGATTTCAATTAGGTCAACGTGGCTTCCACGTGTCTGGACATGGCAGCCAGGGGTATGGACGTGGATGCTAGGGGTTCGGACGTGGCTACCAGGTGTATGGACGTGGTTGCCAAGTGTCTTATGTCTGGTATTTTTGTTTTTGTTAGCATATGTTGGAATCTGGTCTCCTATCTAGACATTATGTCATGGCAAAACCTCATTATTTCTTTTGTGGTTTCTGGTCTTAAGAACTGACATCATTTTTGGTTTTTTACTTTCTATGGACTGGTTTCCCCAATGTTGGGGCAGTCCAGATTTTTGCTGAAACACTATGTTAAACTTGGTTGAGGCTTTTTACTCTCTGTAATTTTTTGTGCATATTAATAGACTGTCTTAACTTAGAAAAAAAAAATCAACATAAGAAATTCTAAAAAACTAAACTTAAATTGTAGTTGCAAAAACTCTATTGGAAAATTTCGAAAAAATTCAATTAGAATAAAACAATTTGAACTTACAGTCACTAACAAAAACAACACCCTATTGCTCAGAAGGCAAATGCTAGAACTAAATTTACCAAAATAAAGTTACCATACATGGTCACTAGACCTTCTAAATGTTTATTCGATTTGTATGTCTTTTGCTATATAATACAAATCGCTTAAGAGAAATCCTCACTTGCAGAAACCTAAAAAAACATATTCTTTGTTTATATGCCTAAGAGAAGTATGTTTTCCCAGACATCATACAAGATTGTAGACCTCCTTCTTGCATGCACATATTTTAGATTCATAATTTGAACAGGTTAAAACCTAAAACTACAAATGTGAAACAACAATATGACCTTTGTAAAGACCTCATAGTAATAATCTTTCAAGTTTCAATGACATGAGAATGCAATATGATATTGTGGTATTCTTTAGAAATGGAAAATTAAGTTCAAATATGCATCTCCCACCAAACAACTTAATAGAGTACACATTAAAGAATCCAAAATTTACTCTTGCGTGCTTTCATCTCCCATAACAAAGTTAGTTGTGAATGAATAGTATGTTGCCTATGATAGCTTTAAAAATATTACAAAGTGAATACTCTTTAAATTTTGGCAACAAACTACTAGCAAAACAAGGTAGACTATTGAACTATTTCCGTTTTCATTGATGTCAAAGTCACGAAGCATTGCTACACACATTTTGTCATTGATGTGAAATTCATGAACCATTGTCGCACACATGTTGTTATTGATGTCAATTGTAGTAGTTTCACTAATGTCGAAGGAAGCGTTAACACCCAGGTTGTTCCCTATGACTCCCAAGGGAATACGGCCGGGATAACCACTAACCAATCTTTGGATTACAGTTTCTAGCCCAGCTGTAATGAGAGAGGGCTCCCTCTTTAAGGTTTGTCTCTGTTATATGGAAGTTTTAGGCTAGTTATGAATTTAAGGTTTTTGGTTTATGTTTGGTTGGGAGGATGTCTTTCTAAAAACTTTAAAGTGTATTTCTGTAGGTAAAATTAGTCCATTGGGCAATGGAGTTTGTGGCTGTTGGTTTCTTGAAATCCTGAGTTTGATGCAGCTGGAGTTACAGGGCCATTTAGATACTTCATGAAACAAAATTTAAATTGTGATAATGGAGTGTAAACAACCAGTGAAAAGCAGTTAAGAACTTTTCACTAAGCTGGGATGTGAGAAAGGGATGTATTCCTCAGGAGCAAACTTGAATTCCTGAAACAATAATCACTGTGATGATATAGTGTGAAAGGGTAGCAATTAAGAATTATGCTTCCATTACTATAACTGAAGAAAAGATATTTAAAATAGCTTAGATTGAGTTTAGGGTAATCTGTGATTAAATCCTAGAACTATTCTTTTTTCTTGCTATTAACTGTCTAAACATTGGAAACATGAAAGAGATATGAAAGATAACAAACACATAACAAAGAGTTACAAGAAAAACTTATTGTGTCATGAGATACGCAGGAATCCTGCAACTTTCAGCTAAACAGTAGCAAAACATCAAGCAACACAGAGCTTTGGAAATTCCATCATCCTTTGTATTAGTTCTCTGAGAATTACAGCAAAAGAGGAGGAGAATAGATATGAACAATCTTTTACATCCAATGTCCAACCCCTGCTAACAAATGCGAGGGGGAATATATAGCAGGCTCATACAAAATATCTCAGGCATTGAGTCATCTGAGAGGGAAAATATCTTCATTAACTCGTACATGAATTGCAGATAGAAAGTTATTACAATCTTTAATGAAACATTAAAGGCTCTTAACTCCTCTCAGAAAAATTTTACCTTTGGAGCTCACGGAGTCAGTTGAGCGCTTTGTTATAACTGTTGAATGACGTGTTTGTGCAGCTCTGTCCTCCGGTAACTTCTCGGCCCTGTCACCTGCGACTGATAGTGCTGCTGTGGTGGCCGAATACTTGTGTTGAGTTGGCTCAACATCTTTCTGCATACCTGCTAATGTGTCTTTATCTTCCTGTGTATGAAAACTAAAATATTTTCAAAAGAAAAACATAATTACTGACTTTGATTTAACAGTAATTGTATCAAATTATCCCATACATCCTGTGTAGGCCATTGATGCCTCAAAATTGACCCCATGGTCTCATCTGCCTTTGTGTACTTGTAAAAATGGGGAGGCTCATCAAACAAGTGTGTGATTTCATTCATAATAAAAAATAGACTCTCCACCCTGTTGAAGAGGGTCTGTCCTGTTGCTAGTCCTGTTTGTGCTGATGTACTAGGTGTCTCTGAAATTTGATTTCCAGTAAAAGTGTTCACTCTCTTAGCATATTTTTCCTGTGAGAGCAACTTTCCTGATGGCTCCAGTAGGCTAGGCAGACCCCTGTTTTGCAATGCCATGAACCTGTTCTGGAATTTGTTGATATCTGCTTGCATATCCCGGGTTCTTCTTTCCAAGGTCTGAATCAGGTTTCTTAATGTCAGGACCCTTTTTATCAGTGAAATGGTCTCCGTCCTGTTGCCAATTCCCATTTTGATGAGCTCGGAGCTTGTCCTGTAGTTTAGCACGTTTATCATTTTAGTGGCAATCTCAGGCATATTGCCTAGAGATGCCCTTGCCTGTTGGATCGCTTTGTGTGCTTTCCCAATGAGCGTTATTTTCTCATGGATGGCTTCAATATACTCCCATTGGTCTGTGATGGACTGGCCAATATTGGCCCACAGTACCCTCTTGAGTTCAAATGTGACCTTGTCTAGTGTGATCTCTTTTTCTAGCTAAGTTATTCTCTTCTTAAGAGCCTTTACCTCCCTTTCTCTTTCAGCGACATTCTGCTTGGACTTGTCATATTTTTCATTGATTTTCGCCAGAGTGTCTTTGGCTTGATTTAGCTCTGACATTTGAGACTCCAAGACTTGAATTTCATTCCTCAGCTTTTGCATGTCAAGGCTTTCAGCCTGCTCTGTTGTTGGTGCTGAGGTGGATGGTGCTGCCTGTTGTATCTGCTAGCTGGGAGGGGCAGTGGTTTGAGGGATTTCCTCAAGATTTATTGTTTCTGGAGGAGGTTGTGAGGTTTGTCCTGCCTCCTTTTGTTGTAATGATGCCTGCAAGGTAGCCTCATATTCCTGCAGCTTCTCTTGGGTGTGGATGAGCTCTTTATATAATGTCATCAGCGTGGCAGCTGCATCCTTATCTTGTATGAGCTGGGCAATCTCTTATGTTTGAGGATGAAGAGTTGCTGGGATTTTCAACATTTTTCTCAATGCTGCCATATCAGCATCCCTCAACTTCAGAATCTCCTGCACTGCCTTGACATCTTTAGGATCATGTCCAAGCTCTATTATGATTTCCTCCAGAGCTTTGATCCTATTGTCTTTAGCTTGAGGGGAAGCTCTTTCCAGCTCAAGCTGTGCAGTGGCGTTATTCAGGCTATTTTGTAGCCTATAGTTCACTAGGGTTTTGTCTTCCAAGATGGCATACACCATCTCACCTGTTTGTTTATGCAATTCAATTTGATCCATTGGGTGGATGTCTTTGGACAGGACCTCCAGGTTAGTCCTGATATAATCTGCAGCTAACTGTGGTTGCTGCACCGCTGGTGTAAAATGGCTCATTATCATCTTTCCCTCATGTGCATCATATGCCGACATGAGTCTTTGCTGGTTTGTGGGAGCAATTTTTAATAGATGATTATATAATTGCAGCCTTAAGGGTTCATTTCTGCTTTGATCTCCTTAAATTGCTGCTTAATGCTTTTGTCACCTTCCCTTTGCTGGCCTGAGGAGCTAACTTCTCCTCCTGCTTCCCTATCTTGCTCTTGTTGGAAGGAGCTGGCTGAGGCCTCCATGCTGGGCAGGCCTGTACCTGAAGTCTGCCCCATTGGCATTTCTTCTTCCGAGAAAGGGTTTAACCTTTGCCTCTTCTCCCCTTGAGTTGGTGAGGCAATAAGGGGAGTCTCTCTACCCCTTTTCCTATTTACATCCTCCCTTTGAGGGGTTTGGAGGACAGAAGAGCCAATCCTTGAGTCTTGCCTTGGAGGTGCCATTTGTGTTGGTTGTTGCTGTGTGGCCATTGGGGCCTCTGCTGTCTGTTCCCCCTGCCCTGGCTACTCCTTTTGTTGCTGTTGTACCTGTTGGGGTGGCTAAACCTGTGCCTGCTATACCTGCTGCTCTTCCATCTCCTTCTCCTTGCCTTTGCTCTGAGCTTGGTTTGTAGTTTGGACTGCCTCTTGATGTGTTGTAGAGGATGAGGCAGCTGCTCCTGCTTGAGGCTTTGGTAGAGCGAATACCTGTGTAGGAAGTTCCAAGTCAGCCAATTTTAGAAGATGTCTTCTAGCTCTCTCATTTAGTTCTTCTTGTGTGACCGGTTCCTCCAATGTGCCTCTTTTCCACTTTGGTTGATTGGCATATTTTTCAATGTGGGGCAAACTTACGTGGTCATAACTAGAGAGCTTATATTTGAGCCTTCTGAATGATATGGAGTGATTAGGGTCATAGGGTTTCCAGAGGAAACTGGTCTTCAAGCCAAGGCATTCTAGCTTTCTATCAGCTTCTTTCCAGCCTTCCCTTTTGTTCAAAACAAGGTGGCCCAATTGATTTTTCACTTTGAGCTGTGCCTTATTGCCCTTGCCTACGAAGTGTACCATATCAGCATTCCCAAATTTCCTGAAGTATTCAAGGGCAAATAGTCTCATGGGCACATATTTGGGCAATCTGTATGGGGGTAACTCACACCCATATATTCTGATTATGGTGTAGTTTTGGTAAAAGTACCAATCCCCAATGATGTACACTTTGGATAACTGCAGGATTCTGTGCATCTCATCAGTCAGTCTTGGAGGAGGAGAGCTTAGGAACAAGGACATGGCTGGGTGAATGAAGGGGTCTATAAATTCATAGTAAGTGTACGGAGAGTAGGTTCTGCAATGAAACACTGAGGTCCAGTACACTACTGACCTTGGATTGCCTTGTGCATCTGTTCTCTTGACAATGAAGGAGAACTTCTCATGTTGATAATATAGAATCAGGTGGTAGATGTAGGAGGTGTACCTGAACCACCTTCTCTCTTGACAGGTTCAAAAACTGCTCATGCATCTTATCTGATTATGTATGTGGCATAATCATAATAGATTGGAGTTTTTCTAGGGAAAACATAGTCATCATCACCAGTACAGTTTCATCAATAAATTCAACTAATTTGTACCCCAAGATGGAACTGATCATATCTGTAAGATCTACACCCAGTTGATTGAGGTAACCATCAAAAATAGGAGGGTACAACACAGTGTTAGAGTTTTTAATAAACAATTGGTTGAGCTTTGTGATTTGTGCATCTGTCAGCATCTTAGCTCCTTGTTTTATTAAATCCAATAGAGACAAGGGGACCAATTTCTTCTGATTCTTGAACTGTAGCATCTCTCTAATGGCCTCAGGGGTCATGTAGAATACAACTGAGCCTGAAGGGTCAAGCACAGCTCTTTGAATGGGGTCATAGCAGACAACACATAGATGAATCAGGTCAGGGAATTGGTTGACCTCAGGGAGCCTGAAAATTGGGAGGAAAGAATCCCAAATGCCTAATATGTCTATCCCATCCACATGTTTGGTCTTAAGCTCATTCAGCAGGTGGAGGTGGAACTTGCTGCGTGATGAGGAGTCCTCTGAGATTTGGTAGTCCAAGTCTGCCAAATCCTGCCACTCCAGCTCTCTCTGAGGGGCATTCAAAGGGGCAACATTGAGGGCCACAGGTGCAACTGGAGTCTCCATGATTATTTGGATTTTGTTTTGTATATGGATTGCTATTTCTTCGACTGAAAAATAGGAAAGAACGCTGCCTAAGTGAAGAGGTAAATTGAGAAATGAAGGGTAACAGGGCAAGTTTGCAGCAATTGAAATACTTTTTCAGTCACTTGAGAGGGCAAATCTTAGTCTTTACCACACCTTTCTCAATAATTAAGTGTAGGTTCCGGGATTCTGTTCACGACTGCGTGAACGAAAATGCAGGTTTTCAATAAAAGTTTGTTTCAAACAAGCTCGGCTAGTGAATTTCGACCGCTAAATATCTAAGTGGGAACTGGGTGCAGGGAATTCTCCGGTGAATTATACATTTTTAGTGCTTTTAAGTGAGTTTTTTGTTATTGCAGAAAAAACCAGGCTTTAGAGAAGACTTGCAGGGAGAAATACCTGGTAAATCGATGGGCCGGGTCACCAATGTAGGTGGGTAGGCACGCCGAAGGTCCTCTGGTTGATTTGAGCAGGTTGGTGTAATTTGGTCGTAGAATGCATGCAGGGGGTGCAAGAATAGTTTTTTACAAAAGTGCAAAAAGAACGCGAAAATTGACAAAATATGGATTTTTTGGGTCTTTCGCGCCTTTTTTGGATGACGTCAGCATGACGTCACTAGGTGGGTCAGGATCGGATGACGTCAGCATGATGTCGTCAGGTGACGTGGCGACCCACGAGTGGTCCACGGGGGTGGTGAGGTGGCAGACAGGTGGAGCAATGGCGGACGGAGGTTGCGGACGCGGCGGTGATGCAGGCGGTGACGCGGCAGTGACGCTGGCTGGCAGACAGTGGTATGATATCGGACCGCTTATGCTACGGAAAGGAATCTGTCAAAGGGGGCTCTGATGAGATTTTGAGGCGACGCGTGGACCCGGCCTGACGTCAGCGTCTGACAGATATCAGATGATATTCTTCAGACGTCGGGGCCAGTCCAATATCCACGTCAACCATCGGATGAAAATGGCTTGATCGGACGGTCGACGGGCCATTGACTTGCACGGATGATATGGCGTCGGGCAGGTATTAAAATATTGTTTTCCTTGGAATTTGCGCCCGGTGGGACCCTTCGAAATTTTAATAAATTTCATGGTTTGTAATGTATTTCTTTGTTAAACCATGTATAGCCGAAAACTTGACAAAAATGCGGAAGCTATGGTTTTTCATGAAATTTTCCAAGATCGCGGATTGGTTTCAAAACTTAGGCAAAGTGGGTTTTCATAAAATTTTCGCATAAACGTGCAAATGGGTCCCAGACTTAGGATAAGGTGGATAAAGGGGGTTTTTGCATATTTTTGCTTTTTTGAGTGGGTCTAAGGGTGAAAAAAGGGTTTTTTCAAGGTTGCTTAGGCAAAGTGAAGGGTGGGCTAAGTAGATGAGTTTCTGAGGGGTGAAGAGAGGTTAGGCTTGGGTTCTCAGACTGACCAGATGTCAATTTGATTCCTTGGTAGTGAATCATATGGCTATAGTGCGAAGGAGGGGGTATTTATAAAATGCTTAGGGTTTATACACCATGGTGTTGTAATAGTAGGGAAAGGGAAACATAGGGATCTAGATAATAAAAATTAGAGGTTAATATGGAGGGAGAAGGTGAATGAGGAGTGATATTACTAAGTTTTCTTGAAAACAACTTAGTTTAAAGAGTAGATCAAAATGAAAAGAACTTTGCACAAGAAATGTGGCTTTTAAAGGCAATAAGAACCAACATAAAACCTTGAATTCTTTCATACTCACAACTGGTGAGGGGATGTTAGTAATGAGTGATGAATTAGGAAAAAAGGGAAGTTAGACATGCTTCATGATGTTGTTTTCCTTGTATTTAATCAGCAAAATTCAGCTTGGTAGGGACACCACTTCTGCAACCCCATCTACCTACCCAACTACTTGCCTAGCATTTTTTGTTTCTTCTTGGAGGGTGCACTTGGACTTGCAGACCCTTTATGTGCCTTTTCTTTTCCATTGGCTTTTTCCTTTGATTTCCTATCTAGCACTACCCTTATTTCTTCCAAGGCCCCAGATTAAGCAGTTGGGAACCTTAGTTTTCTCTGCCTAACTACTGATCTGCCAAGATTAAAGAGTTTGGACAAAGTTCTTTCTCTATTCTACAACAGAAAATTGAAACATGGCATGATCGAGATTAGACTGTTGGACCATCCATCAAAATTTAATAGATGTGAAGGCATGTACACACCTTGCCTTTTCTTGAAAATATGGGATCTTTGTACCAGCAAAGCAGAGCATATTTTGGCATTTGAATTTGCCAATCATGAAAAATGAAACCTATTGGTATAGGTATCCAACAGTGGCTCCACATGGGGATGGTTTTTCTTCTTGAAAGACCAAGAACAGCGGGTCAGCATGCCTTGGCCTTTTGGCTACTGCTTCCAAAATTTGGAGTTTTTCATCCTTGAACCTCAAAATTGCAGACTGTCATATTTATAACTTGCTGAGGTGCAGTCTTTCCCTTCTTCTGCAAGATCCTAAAATTAAGTTATTCACATGTTTTTAAAGAAAGTACTATACAATTATGTACAAGGGAAGCCATGCTGCACTCATGGAAGGTATTCAAAATAGTGTTTCAGCATCCTGCCGTTGACAGGACCTTCATCCAAATCAGTTTCATCAAGATTCTTAAGAAAGTAGGTGTTATTTCCTTGCACTGCTTGGATGATAAATTGTCCTCTCCAAAGGGAATCAAACATTCCATGCTTTCCTTTGTTTTCTCTTCTTGAATACCACTTGAGAACTTTGTCACCCATGTTGAAATCTTCAGCCTTGGTCCTTCTGTCAAAAGCTTTCTTGAGCTTCTCTTGTAAGATTTGAACTCTGTTATAGACTTGGTCTCTGGTTTGCTGCAAACATATAATTTGATTTACCCTCCTCTGCATATCATTTGGCTCAACTTGACTTTCTTGAAGTAGTTTCATGACAGGGATCCCTAGTGATGAGGGGAATTTGGCTTCTAATCCATAGACTAATTCATATGGGCTGACCCCAATTGATCTTTTGGTTGTTAATCTATCTGCCCATAAAGCATTGACAAGTTTTTTATGCCAATTCTTTTTGTTCTCCTCTAACACCTTCTTTATCATGTTTACCAGGCTTTTATTTGATGATTCTGCAAGGCCATTTCCTTGGGGATAATATGCAGTAGAATGGCCCAAAGTAATGTGGAATTTGTGGCAGAAGCTGATCATATTCTTAGATCTGAAAGCAGCGGCATTGTCTGTTATTATCTTATCAGGGCATCCAAATCTAGCAAGGATATTGGTCTCAAGAAACTGAATGATAGTGGAGTCATTTTCTTGTCTGCATGGGATCGCCTCAATCCATTTTGTGAAGTAGTCTGTAGCTGCTAGAATCCATCTATGTTGGCCTAAAGATGAGGGATTAATTTCTCCAATGAAATCCAAGCCCCATTGCTGAAATGGTCTCTCTGTTGCAATAGGCCTTAAAGGTAGTGGCAGTAACTGTCTCTTTCCTTCAAACACTTGACATTTATGAAATGAAGTGGTAAATTTCTTGATATCAGAGAAAAAAGTAGGCCAATAGTATCCAGCTCTCAGTATTTTATCCACAGTGGACTTCCAATACAAATGTCCACCACAATCACCTGCATGAAATTCTTCCATGATTTTGTTAGCCTCATTTTCAATCAAACAGTTTAATAGGATACC
>APFE031210293.1:0-14316 GCA_000404065.3 Pinus taeda | reverse complement strand
TGCTGCCCCATTCTCCCATACCATCATTCTCATGTCGCTTCTCTGACATCCTGATGGATCTACCCGCCTCCGTCTGTACCTTGCCGTCTCCTCGCCTTGAGAAGATATCCTTCTCACCGATCCACTTGCCCATGCTAATCATTTCCTGAACCCCGCCTGCTCTTTCCTACATGCCGCACCGTCGAGCATTTATTATCTGAATCGCCACCTTGCTCATCCCGATCGGGAGTCTTGTCCTCGTTCCTTCAACCTGTGATTGATTCATTATGATCCTGAGTAATTATGTTTTTTAGTTCTCCCCAGCTTTGATCCGCTTCCAATGAGGGCCAGCTACTATCCAATCTTCTGAACGGCTCTTTACTCCCCCAATTCGCCAAAAGGTCTGCAGCCCTATTCCCGTTGCGTCTCACATGGTTTATTATTTTGTATTCAATTTTACTTAGCAGATCCGCTATGTCTTGGATAATGCCCGCTGTCCTCCAACTTTTTGCAACTTGCTCCCAGCTCTTTCCATCCTTTATTTTGCGTAGCATCCCTATTGTTACTTGTGAATCTCCTTCTATCTCCAGATTCATGTATCTCTTTCTCACTGCTATTCTCAATCCCTAATGTACCGCCCACAGCTCCACTTCGTTGTTCGTCATTCCCCTCCCCATTCCGCGAAAACCCACCTTGTTTTTTCCTTGCTATCCCTAAAGATACCCCCTAGGCCAGCTGGTCCAGGGTTACCTTTAGACGCCCCATCAAAGTTCAGTTTTATGAAATGCTCTCCTGGATATCTGAATTGGTTGGGACTTTGTATTTGAGGGCCGCTCCTGTTCTCTTTTCTAGGATAAATCATACTGAATTCCATATTTAAGTTGGATACTATTCCTCCTTCCTCTTGGTTCATTCTCCAATCCTCCTCTTCCCATGTCTCGAATAAAACTGTTTCTTTGATCGATTTGCATACCTCCTCCCATATTCTTTTAGGTTGACAGCTTTGGCCTCGAAAGATCCTCCTATTACGTTCTTTCCAAAGGAACCATATTACGAAGCCCACTGATAAGTTCCATATTCTTCTTATTACTCTGCTGCGAAATTGTACTTTTCCCCATTGCATTATGGTGTTCTGAATGCTGGTTGGATCTCTCATTGTCTTCCCGAAAAGTGATCTGATCCTCTCCCATAAGTTTCTTGCATAAAGGCATTTGTTTAATATATGCTCTTGGTTTTCCTCTTCTCTGTTGCATAGGCTGCATCTCGAGGGCCCATAAAAGCCTCTCTTCTGGATTTTATCCCAGGTTAGAATCCGTCCCTTACTTACCAGCCATGCGAATATTGTGATTTTCGGCCACCACTTTCCTTCCCATATTATTCTCCAATCCATTGCTCCATCCTCCCCTTCTTGTTTTGTTGTTAAGTAGTAGGCTTCTTTCACTGTAAATGTTCCTTTCATTGATCTTCCCCACCTGAGAATGTCCATTCTTGGTCGAATTTTAATTTTCCTCAAATCTACTTCTTTAGTGTATATTTTCTCTAGGTCTTGGTTTATATTTTCAAACCATTCCTCTGGTTTCCTCCAAGTCCTCCATATTCCACTGTTCTCTCCATTCTGCCAATAATCCCTCACATACTCCAATCCTGCCCTCTTCTCTTTCTGTTGTATTTCTTGTAAGGTCTGTATCTCTGACAGTTTATCTCGCTGCTGCCACCCATCATCCCAAAATTTGGCGTTGCTTCCTTCACGGATTTCCCAGAAAGCATGTTTGTTGACCACGTCCCTATTCAGACTTGCCAATTCCCATATTGAGGATCCTTTTGGGACTTCTTCAATTCTCAGTTTGCCCTCTACTGAATTCGGCATATTATATTTTTTTGCCCAAATTTTTTTCCATACATCATTTTCTCCTTGTACCCACCTCCACCATAATTTGGCTCCTAATATCTTATTCAGCATTTCCGGATCCCTTATACCCAATCCCCCTTCCTCTTTTCTTTTTACCAGGTTTTTCCATGAGACTAAGGCCCATTTCTTCTATTGTTTAGGTCCACCCCATAAAAACTTCCCAAATATTTCTTTCAATTTTGTGCACACTCCTTTGGGCGCTACCCTAATGGACAGAGGGTAGATAGGAATCGATTGCAGGACCGATTTTAACAGAACTATTCTACTGGCTATGTTCAAAGATCTAAATGACCAACTTCCAGTCAGTTATTTATTTTATCTATTATACTCTACCAGTTTTTCATCCAGGTAGGATTTATGTCCAACTGATTCCCCAGATACTTAGTAGGGAGATCCCCCTGTCTGAAGCCTAAAGTTCTGGTAAGATGAGCCTTGATAGGATCAGGGGTGTTAAATATAAATGTACATGATTTTTCTTTATTTATCTCCATTCCTGAAGCTTCCATAAAAATTTCAAGTATTCTTTTGATGTTCCTTACCTCTTTTATAGAAACCTCTCCAAATAGCATTATGTCATCTACAAATTGCTAATGTGTTATTGCTAGATTGTTTCCCCATGGTTCTAAGCCTTTAATTCTCTTTTCCCTTAGCTCTCTTTTGAGAATTCTCCCTAGCCCTTCAGCTGCCATTATGAATAGAAAAGGAGAGATTGGGTCTCCCTGTCTAATTCCCCTTGTTGCATTAAAGGTATTCGATGGGATACCATTTACCAGTATTGAGAAAATCGGAGTTGAAATCATGCTGTAGACCCATTCAATCCATCTCTTTTCAAAACCAAATGCTTCAAGCACCATTCTGAGGTATCTCCAGCTCAAGCGATCGTAGGCCTTTGATAGATCTAGTTTCATCATCATTCCTCTCTGCTTTTTCTGATTTAGGGAATGAATCATCTCCTAAGTAACTACTAGTCCATCAAGTATTTGTCGACCCTCGACAAAGCCAGTTTGTTCAGGTGAGATGATATTCGGGAGTAAAGGCTTTAATATTTTCGTTATCAAGGTAGCTATAATCTTATAAATGATATTGCATAGTGCTATTGGGCGAAATCCTTGTGCATCCTCCGACTTATTACTTTTAGGGATCAAGGTTAGAAAGGTCGAGTTAATACCTGGCCAGATCTTTTGCTTCATTCTTGATTCCTCGACTGCTTCCAGGATCTCCTGTCCTAAAAAGTGCCAGCCTGCCTGGTAGAATTCTACTGTATACCCATCCGGTCTTGGAGCCTTGCCTTTTTTCATATTCATAACAACTTCCTCAACCTCTTCCATAGTTGTTGCCCTCATCAAAGCCTTGTTCTGTTCATTTGTTATGAGTCTTGGTATTTCCTTGCAAATATATTCTATTGCTTCTCCTCGTGCCTCCTGTGGCTCAGTGAGAATTTATTTATGATAATCCACTAAGACTTTTTCAATTCCTCCCTGTTCTATTACCCATTCCCCCTCTGCATTTTTGATAGAAAAGATCCGATTCCTTTGTCTGTTTTGAATCATCGCTTGATGAAAAAATTTTGTATTCCTCTCACCCTCGCGCAACCATTTAATCCTTGACTTTTGCCTCCACAAAATCTCTTCCTGTTTTCTCCTCTCTTCCAATTGGCTGATTATTCTTCCCTCCTCCTTACTCCTCTCTTCATCCCTTCCTTCCAAAATTATTCTTTGCTGTATTTCCTCCATTTCTTTCTCTAATTTCTGTTTTTCCTCCATGATGTTCCCAAACTCCTCTTTGTTCCATTTTTTAATTTTACCCTTAATTTCCTTGAGCTTCAATTGAATGGTATGCATTTTTCCTTTCCCTTTAACTCTACTTTGAGTCCACCATTCTTCCATTTTGCATAAGAATTCGGGATTTCTGAGCCAGAAAGCCTCAAATCTAAGTGGTTTCTTACCATTGTTTTTCTTGATATCAATTTCTAGTCAGATCGGCCAATGGTCCGACCCTAGTGCTGGAAGGATTTTTGTTTCTATGAATACATCTCAGTTCAACATTTTTTCAGATAAAAGGAGCCTATCTAATCTTGAGGCAATCTGGCTTTTTCCTCCCCTCCTATTATTCCATGTAAAGACACCGTTAGTTGTGGGAATATCTACTAGTCTCTATTCTGTTATTAACTCATTAAACTCCTCCATGCTCTGATATGGTCTTCTTATACCTCCTTTCTTTTCTCCTAGTTCGTGAATCAAGTTAAAATCCCCTCCTATTATCCATAGGCTACCAGGGATGATTCGTCTTATTACCTGCATGTTCTTTAGGAAATCCTTCCGTTCCCTGGGTAAGTGGGGACCATAAACCCCTGAAATAAGAATTCTTTCCTCCATTCCTGTCAACCTAAACAAACCTGTTAGCATTCTAGGGAGGCTAATCCAGTTCTCAAAAATTACCTCCTCAGGATTCCATATAATTGCTAGACCCCCGGCTGAACCAACCACATCTTGAGCCATTACCTCGTATTCAGGTCTCATCCTTTTCATTATTTCTTGCAGCTGTTGCTGGTCCATTTTCATTTCCTGAATTAACATTATGTTGGGTTTGTCCTTCTTCAATCTCTCCTTTAAATATCTCTACTTACCCTTACTGTTGAGCCCCCTAATATTCCAACTTGTAATTATCATTTATAATTTTTTGATGGTTGTTAAAATACCTCTACAGAGGTATCACCCTACCTGAATTAACTAGTGTTTCTCCCACTGCTTGGATCGTTTCATTTATTGTTTGTCTACCTCTCTTCCTGCCCCCTTTTCTAATACCGTCCATTCCAAGGTTTTGATTTCCCTGTGATCCTATTTGATCTGTTCCGACCTCTGGAGTACTGCCTTTCTTCTCTTTGTATTTCTGGAATGCTTCCTTATATTGTTGTTTATGTGATTCCGGTATGAATCTTTCATCTAGGTTCTTCTATTCTTGAAGCAATTTCTTCATTATTCTTTCCTCTTCGGCCCCGTTATCTTTTCGATTGTCTGATTCCTTCGGCATTTGTTCTACTATGTTCTCCTGAATTTCCCCTATCTCTACTTCTACTTCTCTGTTCTGGCTTATACTTTTTCCTGTTGTCTCTATTATGATCTCCATTGGTGCGTTTTCATCATCCTCTTCTACCTTCTTTCCACCTTCGTTTTCTTCTTCCTCATCCTGAAGGACCTGAAACTTGTTCTGATTTTCAACTAGTATATTCTTTTCCTTTGGTTGGCCTCTCGTTCCCTCCGATCTTGGTTTCTGCCTTTTGTACTTCCTTGAAACCCTTTTCACCTGTATCCGATCCTTCTGCTCTCCTTTTTTCTTCCTCCATAATTCTTATTGCTTCCCCCTCTCTATTCTGTGGACACTGCCTGTATAGATGTCCGTACTCGTGGCACCTTCTGCACCTAAAGGGGATATGCTCATAATCTATTGGTTGCTGCCATATTTCATCATGCTATTCCACTTCTATATACTCCGGCAGGGGCTCTGCCATATTCATGTACACACATATCCTAGCGTAAGATGTGTACTTCCCTCTTTTGGTCGACTCTGCCACTTTGACGAAAGCTCTGATCGAGTTTCCAATCCCTTCCAATATATCAAGGTCCCAAAATTCCATTGGTAACCCAAACAATCTGACCCATATGGGTGTTGCCAGCAATTTCTCAGCATCTGGGTTGTATCTGTCCTCCTAGTGTCTCATAAATAGTCCAGCATTGTTCATGAAGTATGGCCCCTCTTCAAAAATTCTCTCCTTGTATTCTAGGTTTGCAAAAATGACTGTGAAGAAGCCCTTTGCTCCTAGTTTTAGGTCTATATGTCCTTTTGGCTTCCACCTTAGTTGAATCCATTTTGTTAAATCCTTTTCAGATGGCCAAAACCCTATAAACTTACAGATCAATGCATGATCTTTCATATAGCAGTGGTAATCTTCCAGTTTATTGTTTGGGATTACGTACCTTGGTTTTTTTCGTGCCCTAGGTAAGCATCTGTTTCCCATTCTTACTTGCCATTGGTTTCCCAAAACTGGTACGTCTATGTTACTATCTTTCTGCATTCCTTGCTGCCCTCCTCCACTGGTTTCTCTTGCTACCACGTTTCTGAAGGCGGGGATCTCTCCCCTCCCCTGATTTCCGTCCATTGATCCCTTCAGCCCCACCCAATTTCTTTCTCCCTCCCACCTTTCTGTTTACCCTTACAATTCTTCTCCCACGGCCGGTTAAACCATCCTCTCTCTTCCCGAGCTTCCTTATCCCGCCTCCATGACTCTGCAAACCTGTTCTCTCAAACCCTAGCTACGCCGCCGCCTCAAGTCCGCCATCGCCATATTTTTCCCAACTTTGCTACCCACCTCCAGAGAATTTAAATTTACCTAAGACCTAGAATTAATTAAATTTCTGGCTTAGGATTTTAATTACTTTGGCTAGAAAATAAAATTAATTAACCTATGAGGAGATAAATTATTTTTCCAACCCTCAAGACACTTTACATCATGATTTTTACATTTTTTACATCTCAAGGGGGGAAAACCCATTTGCAAAAGACCCTCACAGACTACCTAGTTCTACAACACAAATATAATCTAGCAGATCAAGCAATTTGTAATAAAATAACCTAAACCAAATAGTTATAACTATTCCCAAATCACTATTACATAGACTCAATCTAAAACACTAGGACTCCCTTAATATCCGAGTGACAAAATACATTCCAGCTTTGGGGTAAGTTGAAGGAAAACTCTATCGACTATCCGAGAATGGATCGATAAGACAAAAAACCTCCCGGAATGTAGATCATCACCAGAAAAGCAGGTTTACCTAGGTAATTACATACACGACACGAATCTGTTGAGATTATTTACATTACACACATGCATAATGGATTTACATTACAAGATGATGATGATAGCTGGATTGCATGAACACATCGATTAGGCACTATCCCTTTTGCAAAAAAATGGGGTTTACTGCTATGGGTTGTTGACACATAATAGTCAACATCTAGCTCTACTTGGAGACACGTTGCTGCACTAGAGGAATGTGAGAATCTAGAATCTGCATCCACACAACGCACAACATAACACAAGTAGCATCCATCCAAAAACCATCATATAACGTTAAGCACAGGAAATATATAAGCTCTACATGTATTAACTAGTCTATTAACATGAAAAACACAAATCTAACTATAAAATGAAATACTAAAATAACAGGGCATAAGGTTAGAAATACAATACAAATATGCCCCTTGGCATCAAATGCGTTCAATATAGTGCATACTAAGCATTTGTTTGCTTTCAAGCAAATCTGTTAGTTGTTTCTCAGATGTGCTATGTCTAATCCTACATATGGTAGGACTTTTTCCTATTCGAAAATCAAACTGCTCGTGACCATCTGAAGCATGAAATCACTTTCTCATTCTCTTTCTCTTGTGCTTTTTCTTTGTAGCAGGTTGTATCACTGATGATGTGGAACATTCTACTTCAAAACTCTTATATGAAGTATGTAAGATATGTGTGACATGTATTTCTTCATTCTGCATCTGCTCTATCAAGAATGATGGATCATTGTCACAGGTTTCATGAGTTATAACTTGATTTTCTATGACTGGTGGATTAACCATGTGAGCGTCAACCTCATTCTTATCAATTTCAATTTTATCCGGGTCACCTTCAATTAACCACTTTTCAATGGAACAAATAACCTCCTCATAATAAAATGGAGCCTGCTGCAGCAGATACGGAGGCTTCTGATCCGTTGAAGTCTCCTTGTCTCTTTCATCCTCTAACCGATGCTTAAATTTTTGTACCTATATTGTTATGGCATCCATCTGGCTAGAGCATTCAACCTTCATAGCACTAACTTTCTTGGCATGGTTTTCCTCCATGGTCAATAAATTATTCTGAAGACATATTTGACCAAATTCCACATCTTTTATTACTTTTTCATTCTTTTCTTTCATGCCCATGAAATAGTTTTGCATATAGTTTATCTCTTTCTTATGATTTTCTTGCATGGTAGCTAACTAATTATTATAATTGAATCTCATGATGGTCATTTCTTCATCCATAGTTAATAACTTGCTTTGCATACAATTAATTTCTCTGCCATGATCAACTTTCATGGTTTCTATTTCCTTCTACATGTCGGTCCTCATATCCTCCATATTCTAAGCACACTTTTCTACTACAGTGGTTGCGTGATTGAAGTGTTTAATTTTCATGATTTCCATCTCCTCATCACGTTTTTCCAGTTGAGTGTATAAATTTCTCATATCCTTGACGTAATCAGTCACAAATTTCTCTTGATTAAGCTCCATATTTTTTACCAGCTGTGTTTGACTGAACTACATGTCTTTAACCAACTCCATTAGTTCTTCTATAATTTGCTTATCATTTTTCCTTTCATTGTCAACACTAATTTGAGAACTTGTCCCTATTTTTCCACTCTCATAGATTTGACTTGCAACAGTACAAGTAGATGGCACATTCTGATATGTAGAATTGTCTAGAAATATTTCATTGATAGTTGGATCCTTCACAAGATCACTTTCATTCAATTGCATAATTTTAGGGGCACAAGGCGAGGTACCTTGATAACCATATCTATCCTTAAAATAATTAATGATGTCTTGTAAAGAAGCAAAAGAATCTTCAATACAATTATTAAACTAATTCAAAGCATCACCCTCTAAAGAAAAGGCAAATAGATGCATTTTAACATTTTCATGATCATACTGGGGAGAACTACAATATTTGAGTATTTTATGAGTAAACCTGCATAGATGCTTTCTAACAACGACTAAATCACCACCTAAGAACAAATACAATTTATGAATGGCCACTTCTAGAATATCACGGAGAAAATCAGTAAAATGACATGGAGTAAATGAATCATCCATGATGAATTTCCTGAAGGAATAATGAGGGACCAAATGGATGTGAGAGAGAGACCCCTGCTCAAGAAAATCAAGAGATCCACAAGAAGTGAGCTTCTAGTAGAAGTTCTTGTAAGAAATGAAAGAAGTGGGGTTGCCACTTGAACATGAACCTAACTTTAGAATCCAAAATGCAACAAACAACTGAATGTAAGGGAGGGCTTCTTGTTTGAGAAATAATAAATGAAAGAAATGTAGTCGCCACCCAAACAAAAAACGAACTAAAATGTCCAAGTGCTAAAGGTGCAGATGAAACGATTAATGAGATGACAAAAGATAGGGCAATGAAAAGATCAAATGATGCCAGGAAATGTTGTGTCGCTTAACTGGCTAATCAATGATAGAAATATGAAAGATGTTTTAAATGATGTTGAGAAACCAAAGACATAAAAACACTATCTCTGGCAGTGGCTCCAAGAAATGTTGTCGCACAGAATGTCTAGGCATCACAACAACGAATCAAATCGGGGGTTGTCACCCTGTTCCTCAATCTCTCCGTTTAAGTTGTTTCCCTACAATAGGCTAAGGGAGGTAGACCCTATGAAAATGTGGAATGAAGAAGAAATATTTGGGAACGAACCAATTCGGGAGACACAATGAAGTGATCAAGTACTTGATTAAGATTTAGCAAGACTTATAGGATTTGGTTAGATATTAAACGATTGATACCAATGACATATGGAGTCAACGATCTTTCTAGGAAAATTAAGACCAAGTAATTGATTAGCAACTTCTGCTTAGATGAATGACTTATCTTATATGAAATGTGATTCCTACAACTAATATGAGATGCAAGAATCTTGGTTAATTTTAGTTAAATGCGTACTTAAATTATGAATCCTTCAATTCTTTCTGTGTGGAGCCTGATCTCGCAGTAATTGGCAGAGAGAAGATAAGGAGAAGCACACTTAGGTGTGATTAATGATACATCTCCTAAACTTCTAACATACCCAGTGCCTCCGGCGCTGCAGAGAGCTGTGGCTCTAACGACTACAAGGTCACCGTTTTAAGTATTATTAAAATAGGCTTCTCAAGAAAAGACGAATGGACATCTATCTGTCTATCAACCAAGCTTATGCTTGGAAGTAAATTTTATTTATGCAAAACTAACTTATATGCAAATGCACTAGATGATGAAAAGATGAGATGAAGTTAGATTCAAGGATGAAAAGATGCTTATGCTGCAGAAACATCCAATACCCAAATGAAATGTTCGCTTTATTAAATGAAGACTCAAAATTAAACCCCTAAAAATATTACAATTAAAACACAAGCTTATTTCAAATCTTTCTGATACAATTATAGCTCAAAGAGAACAAAAATTTCTTTGCAATTAATATCAGCAAATGCTCAAACAATACTCAGTTTATGAAACAAAAGATATGAATTTTATCACAATTCCATGACAGAGTATTTAATTTTCATAAACTAATTTTTAGGACAACAGTAAGAAAAAATTTATAACAGCAGCAATATGACAATGAAAACAGTAAGCTATCAATGATATCTTTATGCCAAAAATTTACCGAAATTTTTCCAAACTTTCCCACATGAATTATCAAAAAATTTCATCATGCTATCATGTGAGTTCCGAAATAATATCAGATCTGATATACTTATTACAACCAACAATTAAAACATGAAATAATCCTAATGATGAATGCCCAACTCAAGAAATTAGTTCCTTAATGTATTAGACAACTTAGGAACTGATTTTAGGCTAACCCACATGAAATTTTCCACTATTATATTTCAGACTTCAGAAATAGAACTATTCAGAGTAACAGTGACTCAAAATGTAGATCTAGGTCAAATCTTTGATACACATCAAACATAAATGACTTATTAATGTATTTAGAAATTTTTTAGTTAATTTCAAACCGCTTAAATGTATTTTTCACCACTATTAGAAAGGTATATGATTGTTGTAGCAAACAGTGAGGAAAAAGATGGTTTCGAGATTAAACCCTTAGGCCCTAGGCCTTGAAGATCACTTGCCAAAGTTGCAAAAATAAAAAAATAAAAAATAAAAATAAAAATCTGAAACACAAATTTTTACCAAATTTTTTGCAAAAAACCACTAATGATTAGCTTCAGAAAATCAAATTTTCAAATCAGAAATAGAACAAGGGAATCTAGGGCCAATGAGAGATAGCACTAGGCCCAATAGAACTAGCATTGGGATAGGAGAAGTCAGATCTGGGCTTAGGAGCCCCAAAACTTGAAACTCTTGTTCTGAAAAAAAATAATTATTTTGCTTCAGATCTTCAGATTTATTGCAAAATCTTTAATGGTTGGCATTGTAAAAAGATTTTGGATAAGATATGGCCCTACAGGGCCTCGATTTGTCTCAAAACCCCCAGATCTTCTTGAAAAATCTTAGATCTGAAAAGTTTATCAGCTGATTTCTCAAATCTATTCTTGTACAAGTAAAAAGAGAAAAGTTCAAAACCCAATATGTACAAAAATAAAGAAAATCTCAAAATTACGTTACAAAAATTTCAGATCTACACAAGTAAATAACAAATCTATACAAATAAAATACAGATCTATACAAATTATTTACAGATCTATCGAATCTGAGGAGTATTAGTCCAACTCCACTGCCATCTGATAATATAAGGCTCTTAATAGCCAGATCTATCAAAATTTCCACAAAATATTTAAAAGTTTTTTGAAATTTTAGAGAGGTGCTAGCTCAAAAACACCTTGCAAACAAAATTAAAATAAATAAATAAAAACGTTAGATAAATCTTGAGGCTTATATGAAGTAGGCTCTTCAAAAAATATGTGTTGAAAGTTGGCTAGTCTAACTGAGGATTATCCCCAAACGCTCAGTGAGAACTTGAAAGATCTTCTGCAAACACTAGATCAACTATCAAATCAAGTAGAGAAATAGAACAACAATAAAATTCTAAAGAAATAGAGATACTTGCTACTTCAATCAATATTAAAAATGTTACCTTAGATCCAACAAACTGAATAAGGTACATGTATTCAGATTATTCTAAGAGAGCTATTCATTGATAGTTCTCACATAATAATAAGCAGAAACTAAAACCATGTCACCATAAGTTAATGAAGAGGAACACTATAACACGTTGAAACCCCAAAGACTTTTGCATTAATTCAAAAAAGTATACAAGAGAGATTGAGAGCTTAGTACACAATCCAGAGATTAGATGAATTGACTGACAAATGACCTCTTATTTAAAGATAAATCCTCCAATTGCTAGTTCGAGCCATTCTCATCAAAGCAATCTCAACTATTGATGAGGATTAAAATTTCTTTTAATCTCATCCCTCGAAATTTTAAATTATTGAGGAAATTCGAATTTTTCAATTAAATGCATTTTAATTAATTCAAAAATTAATTTTTTGAATTAATTTCTTCAAAATTTTGACTTTGACTTAACCCCAAGGACCAAAGGCTTAAAATTTACCTTAGTCCCTAGACCTCTTAAAATTTAATTTTTAAGGACCGACAAATTTTGCCTTCGGAGAATTTAAATTTACCCAGGACTTAGAATTAATTAAATTTTTGGCTTATGATTTTAATTAATTTTGGCTAGCAAATTTAATTAATTAACCTACGAGGGGATAAATTATTTTTCCAACCCTGAAGACACTTTACATCATGTTTTTTACATTTTTAACTTCTCAAGGGGGAAAGCCCATTTGCAAAAGACCCTCACAGACTACCCAGTTCTGCGACACAAATATAATCTAGCAGATCAAGCAATTTGTAATAAAATAACCTAACCAAATAGTTAGGATTATTCCCAAATCACTTTCACATAGACTCAATCTAAAACACTAGGACTCCCCAAATATCCCAGTGACAAAATGCATTCCAGATTTAGGGTAAGGCTGAAGGAAAACTCTGTCGACCATTTGAGAATGAATCGATGAGACCAAAAACCTCTCAAGATGTAGATCATCACCAGAAAAGTAGGCTTACTTAGGTAATTACATACACGACATGAATCTGCTGAGATTATTTACATTACACACATGCAGACTGGATTTACATTATTAGATGATGATCATGCTGATGATGATAGCTAGATTGCACAAACACATCAATCAGGCACTATCATTTTTGCGAAAAATGGGTGTACTGTTATGGGTTGTTGATGCATAGTGGTCAACAAGTCTCATCCTTTTTATGAGATGAGATGAGACAGACAAATATGGAAATATAGGATGAAGATGCTTTATATATGAGAGGATGGTCCCAAAACAGAAACAAAAATAAGTCCTCAAGTGGGAGATATAAATCTAGAGGGGGATCTAAATCTCCAAGAAAACCTCTAAAGGTATGTTGGAGATGTGGAAAAGAAAGGAACTACAAAAAATATTTTAAATCTAAAACTTCTGAGAAAGGAAAGGGATTTGATGATGCTCCCTTTGTAGAGATGAAAACCACCTCAGATGAAGGTGGGTATGTGTACCTGTCTTTTTCTTCAAGGACAAAAGGAGATCATGAGGCATGGTTGATTGAATCAAGTGCATCCTTTCACTTGACTCCTCATATGGAGTGGTTCTGTGAGTATTTGAAATATGATGGTTGTGATGAATTCTTAGGGGATGAAAGGAAGGCTAGAATTACGGGATACAAAAAATTCAAGTTGAGTTGCAATGTGGAAGGATTAGAACACTTCCTGGTGTTCTGAATATTCTTACATTGGCAAGAAATCTCATTTATGTAAGACAGATTGATAATTCAAGTGTAAAAACAATGTTTGAGAAAGATACATGCAAGATGGTTCGGGGAGCACTAGTATTGATGTGAGGAGTTAATATTAGAATTATGTACAAGCTTCTAGGTAGCACTACTATTGATGAGAGAAACAATTATGTGGTTCCTAGAAAGACTATGGTATAATGGTCTCTAGAGAAAAAAAAAATCTAATGGTCTTTGGAAAAACAATCTAATGGTCTAACGATATTGTGGCGTCAAAGACTTGGAATATTGGAGAGAAGAACCTTCGAATACTAAATGGTAATGTGGTATGTGGAAGGTATGTCTAATTTCTCTCTAGATTTCAATTTTAATAAATATTGTGTATATGGGAGTCGTAATCAGATGAGTTTCCCCTTTAGTGCTAAGAGCGCAAAAAGGATATTAAAGTTTGTTCATAGTGATGTGTTTGGACCTGTATAGGTTCCATCACTAGGTAAGTCTATGTACTACGTCTCATTTATATATAACTTCTCGAGGAATACATGGATATATTTCCTCGGGAATAAATATGAACATGGAAAATTTTAGGGGCAATTTTTCACCCTTAGGCAAAATTAAGGGGTTTTAAATTTTTAGTGGGCGAATATTTTGTATCATAGTACATTTTTACAAATCCCTCAAATAGCCCACCTTATTTTAAGGGAGAGGGTAAAAAAGGTAAATTTAGCCCTTGAAATTAGGAGTTACAACCTTCCATTCGCCCATTTTCAAGAATAGGTTTTATTTAAGT
>APFE031210291.1:0-13022 GCA_000404065.3 Pinus taeda | reverse complement strand
GAAAAATGAAGGATTGAACAAGTACTGAACAAGGATAATTAGGCCAAATGAGCCCAGTAAGTTACCCAATTTGGGGCTCATCAGCAGGATTAATAGAAGTCTGAGACCTTTTTTTAAATATCATTATTGATGCAATTTAACCCACCGTTTGATTATCCATATCGGATTTATTATATAGTTTTTGCCCCGCAATTATAAAACCGAAGTTACACTAAAAATCGGCGCAAAATGGAATTGAGATTGGAATCTAGAACTGAAAAATTTATAGACGGAGATCCATACTTTATCGAGTCTGTAAGACCAATATCGGATTTGTGCATTGAAGCATAAGGAGTCTAGCCAAGAGGACATTGCAATTGTGATTGTGCGATTCAATCACAACCATTGGATCACGATCAACCGCGACTGTTGGATCGTGGAATCAGTCTTGCTACAGTGGATGGTATTTTGGGTGCGTTAAAGGTTGTAAGCTGTTTTGAGGAGTCAGCAAGCGATCCCATTGAATCATCGACACATAGCCGAGGAGGAGAGATAAAAAACCGTTTATCGGGTGGTTAAGTCCCGACTCATTGTCTCGTTCGAAATCTTCGACAACCGTCAGATCTCACGGATCTAGATCGCTAATCATAGAGGATTAGTGTGTTTACTTCTAGCATATGACGAGCGCGCCCATCAGAAAGGTAAATATCAATGTTTCGGCTTGTTTTTCAAAGCATTTCAGTTTAAAATAAAAATAGTCAGGTTATAGTTGAAAGGGGATCTGCGGGGTGATTTTGGTGTTTTCTTGAGTTCTGCTTCCGCGTTGTGTCATTTGTGGTATAAAAGCTATAGGAGGAAACTACAAGAGATGAAGTTCAAACTATGAACTGGGAAGAACAAATGGCAAAGACAGCTAAGAAGGAAGTGGAATTTGTTTTGGAGAGTAGAGTATCCAAAAGAACCAGAGGACAAACTTATTTCCAATATCTAGTCAAATGGAAAGGACAGCCAGTGGAGGATGCTAGCTGGTTGACAACAACAAAATTGTAGATGTATGGAGTAAGTCCTAAAAGTTTGAAGGACGATCCTTTTCTTGCCTGGGAGTCTGATGCAGGAGCATCTAGACTTAGTGAGCAATGTGAAAGTTTGTTCACATGTTGTGGCTAAACAAGTTGAAATTCATTGGCTGATTGGTCAAAAGCTAGTTTTACTGAGAGGGTTTGATCTCTCAAGAAATGAGTTGTATTTCATTATTGTAATAGTTAGAAATTGTCTTATTTTAGGCTCAAAGATAAGTTGTTAGCATAGGTGTGAGGTAGAGCTAGGAATTAGAAGATTTGCTATTAGATTTATTAAAAATAGAGATTGAGTTGTTAGATATAGTTAGAGTGATATATGATTGATAAAAGGAAGGAAAAATGTAATGAAAAGAGAGAGGATTGAGGGGAGGATTGAGTGGAGCGAGAGTAGAATAGTGTGTGGATTGTATTTTGAGATAGAGGTCTTTATTTGTGTAATCAGGCCATGGCCGAGATTCTGTAAGTTTTTATTGTGAATGAATAATATTGTGTGTATAATTGATCATCGGCTTGCAGAAACCCTTGTTATGCTTGCAAATTCTCTTTATTCAGGACAAAGTGATTATCCCTTTGCTTTTTTATGTTTCTGTCTAAATCATGGGATTAATAGAAGTATGAGACATTTGTTTAAATATCATTGTCGATGTGATTTAACCCACTATTTTATTATCCATATCGGATTGGCAGAGTTTATTATATAGTTTTGGCCCTGCAAGTATAAAACCCAAGTTACACTAAAAATCGGTGCAAAACGGAGTCAGGATTGGAATCCGGAACTAAAAAATTTATAGACGGGGATCCATACTTTATCGAGTCTGTAAGACTGATATCAGATCGGCGCATTGAAGCATAAGGAGTTTGGCCAAGATGACATTGCGATTGTGATCGTGCGATTCAATCGCAACCATTGGATTGCGATCAACTACGACCGTTGGATCGCGGAAGTGGTCTCACTACAGTGGACAATATTTTGAGCGCGTTAAAGGTTGTAAGTTGTTTTGAGGAGTCGACACCCGATCCCATTGAATCATCAACATGTAGTCGAGGAGGAGAGATAAAAAACCGTTTATCGGGCAATTAAATCTCGACTCATTGTCTTGTCTGAAATCTCCAACAACCATCAGATCTCACGGATCAAGATCGACGGTCACAGAGGATCAGTGCGTTGAATTATAGTGTAGGACGAGTGCACCGATTACAAAAGTAAATATCAATGTTTCGTCTTGTTTTTCAAAGCATTTCAATTTAAAATAAAAATAGTTGGGTTATAGTTAAAAGGGGATCCACATGGTGATTTTGGTGTTTTCTTGAGTTCTTCTTCTGTGCTACCTCAATATCCCTTTAAGGGGGGAGTACCCAATGTACTGCCTCTATCCTGGAATATGAGTGTTGAAGTCAATAAGAAAGAAATATCAATCGCCTGACATGATGTGTCGGGGAATCAATATAATATGTAAACAATTGGGCCAAGGCTGGAGATTTTGTGCAAATGGCGACAGTCAAAACATGTTGGCTGATAGGGATGGCCTTGCAGTCAGTAGGATTTCCAGGGTGGGTGTGAGTATGCTCTGACTGGTGTGAAGATGGTAAATGACTGTGGGTGATGTGCGAGCTCTAACAAAAGATGACTAGAAACTGTCACCGGGTAAAAGACATGAAAAATGTGGGTGGGAGTCTTTTTCCTATAAAAAAATCTTTGTACACTTGCCAAAATAATATGAAGGTGATTTGGATGTATAGACACGTAGATGGGGTGCCCCATAATAATAGTGACTTGTATGAAGTTGTATTGTTTTTGCTGAGGATGGGGGGGCATTGGTTGGTCTCTGTGTTGGGATGGTGAGGCGGATGAAGTGATGCAGATGGGTTATGCAATACGGGTGGATGATAGGCCAAATATATGATGCAGTGGTGCATCCATCTTGATCTACTGTAAAGTACCAAGGAGGGCCCGGGAAATGGGGTGTATGGGTGTTGCGTGCAACATAATGAGGCTGATCTTAAAGACATGTAAACAGAGTGATTCCTCGACCTGAGTAGGTGATCATGGCTCCTGATAGTGAATAGGGGTTTATAAATATGAAGCGAGTCATGAGTGGGAGGGCTTTATCGACTGGCGTGGATGTTTATCACATGCAAGGCAAAGTGGTGATAAACATGGTTGAGATGATGGACCTTATGGTGCATTTTAGAGAAATGATGTGAGGATATGCAAAGATTAAGAAGAAGCCTATCATGCTAAGTGGTGAACGATACCTACTCTATTATTTTCCTATTGGGGTGTTGGTCGAAGCAGATTATTTGTGATGTACCTGCAATATACACGACCAATACCCCAAGTGAAAGAATATTTTAAACACATATACATAATATGTGATTGACTGAATGGTATGAATTAAAGAACAAGAGAATGTGTACCTGAAATGAGTTTTTGAGCATGCGTTGGGTCCAAAAAAAGAGTTTTGGCAATTACTGCAATGAAGAGTTACATGATGGATATGGTGTGTTATTGATCCTTGTGTCTCTCCTAGTTTTGTCAAAGGAGGTCTTGAGCTTCTAAAATGGGTTGCAACAAATGGAAAAGAAGGCAATATATAGGATGAGGGGGTTGAAATACACTTCATTTTCAATTTCGATCTTGAGAGGTCAAAGCTAGTTTTGGGAGCATTTATTGTCGTTACAGTCAGCCAGAGTACTAGGGACGCCCGTGGGGAGAGACAAGTAACAGCTTGTACCCTACCCTTTTTACTTTTGGTAGATTTAGGGTAGATAGGCCGCATAGGGGTCCCCTTTATGGCCTTTTTAGGGCGAGTTTCTAGGGTCACGTGGGCGACTACTATGGAGTTGTGAGATCATCGCATGAACCTCTGAATTTTTCACAGTGACGCCACCCAAAAAAGACCCTGAGTCACATGGTTCATGTGTCTGAGACAAGCTGTGGTGATACCCTTTGGGGGTCATTGTGGGTTGGTCATTGGACTGCACACAGTCCATGCATCTGTGTTTAACACAAATGCGTGGGTTGTGTGTCTGTGTTAGACATAGACGCACAATCTTCAATGCATTGGTTGTTGCAGCTTATGGCCTTTCAGCACATGGGACGTCACGGCCTATGGCTTGACAAATGTGTGCATGCATGTTTGTCTGAGAAATAGATGCATTTTGTGCATGCCTGTGAGGCGCACAAACGCGCGACTGTCATAAAAGTGGGGTTTTTCTCTTCTTCTTTTTTTAGCTTAGGGAGTTAAACCTTGATGCTTGATATCCTTGATGACAAGATGATTTAGAGAGAGCATGACTAGGTAAACCTACGAACAAAGATTGTAGGGGATCCAGCAGCTAGCTAGTTGTTGGCTCAGTGGGGTTTACTGAATTTTCTTCTAAATCCCATACTGAGATCGTAGGATAGGTTCCTGCATTTTGTGATCTGCTACTAGAACGTTGATTGACAAATCATGGTGATTCATAGGATTGATCTACCTATATCGACCCATACAGATGTTTACTTTGTGACTGGTTTGTTGCCTTGTGGGGAGGATTTTCCATATCCACTACCATCTGGGCATGTGGATATCCATCATTTGGCAGAGGGTTGCATTATAGTTGCTGCCATTGTGGATCTCGTTGAGAGGGTTTTTCTACTGACGATTTTCAGATTGGCGGGGTCATCAACCCACAGAGTATCAGGGCCTTAGATAGTGGTCCTCCAACAATTGCAGGTAGGCTTCTTTGATTGGGGCTTGTCTGTATATAAGGAATGACATCCTAGTTGACATAAGTGCATTGTGGTGTGCTTCAGAGTTTTTTCTATGCAAGAATTCTATGCATTATCATGTATGAGAGGGTCGTGATGCTATGTCCTATTCTATCAGTGCTGACAGGGCTTGCCAGGGACCCTCGAATGCAACAGTGGGCACCTGCGATGCCACGAGTTGGTCGTGGTGCTGCGGGGTGTTATTGGAGTGCCACTATGGAGGATTGGTTTAAATCCAACCCTCAAAACTACATGGGGACTTCTGGGTGATGCCTGGGGACCAACAAGTATTTTATTTTCAGCATTTGTATGTATAGTTATGATTCTTATATGATGATGTTGATACCGTATTTTTTTACTTGTAGATACAAGGCCGCGGGGGAGACCATTAACCTACTTAGTAGGCCATGATTTGAGATGCATGGGTGTCGCAAGGGTGGCACCCATGCCCCAAAGACCGAGGGATGTAAGGCCACCTGTTGGGCCTAAGCGGTTGATGCAGCAGTGCTAGTTAGATATTGGTGGACCCTCCTATGAGAGTAGCAGTGGAGCAGCGGCCCAGGACATAAAGCGGTGGCGTGAGAATGCCGAGGTAGCAAAGGCATGATTGGAAGCTATAGAGGCTGAGCTATAGAGTTACCAGGATACATGGGGCAGAGTGAAGGCCCTGACTATGGGGTTTCCCATCGAGGGTTGGGCGGGGTTGGAGGAGGTCGTGATGGAGACGATGATGTTGCTTGAGCAGGGGCATCGACCAATGTTTCACCACATAGCTATGGTGGTGGCCACAGCTGGACCCATTTTGGTCCTGATGCGAAGAATGGTTCACGGGAGTGCTAGGGAGACCTTTGGGTCTGGATTTTTATATGATACTATGTATACACCAAGGAAACCATCCATTATGAGGATGCTCCCCTAAGTTTTTGACTTATTTATCATAGTCATGAACTAGTGAATTATAAGAATATTTGTGTAGTCATATATATTTTTTGACATGTATATATGATATGATTTTTTGGCGGCTCTTGTGATGTGTCATATGCATATATACTTTTTGGTGTATTTATGCATTTGTTTGAGATGGAAATTTTGCTCATGGTTTATGTATCTTGATGGTTATATATATGTGATGCATTTCAGTCTAGAATTTTATTAGTTATGCGATCAGCTGTATGATTTTGATCCCTTGGTATATGTGTAAATGTGATATGATCAAAATGTTGAGCTAACCTTTGTGCATGAAGATACTTCTGAAAAAGGCGTGAATCATGAATTTGAAAGGTCTTAGATATCATTTTGGGATTCAACCGTGTTAAGTAATTCATTCATGTATGACCATTTCCATGAGAGGTAGTCGTTATTGACTAATTTCTCATGATTTTTGAATAGTTCACTTAGCACTCATTGCATCGGGTGATGCTCACAGGGGTGAAGAAGTGGGATTGCAACTAATTAAATGAATCACATAGTGTCAATCATCACTTCTGGGGCTTGCAATCAGTAACCGAGATTTCTTTGGAGGTCACCCATCCCAGATCACCTTTGGCTCAAGTGCGCTTAACTATGGAGTTTTCCCCACAATCAAGCCCACTTAGCATGCTACCCCATTTGCAAAACCCTAGCAAGTATTGTGCCTCATGAACCATTCAAGTAGAGATCCCTCCACTCTTTTTTAATTTAAGTATTAGGGGGCTTTCGCAGTGCATTATATTAGATATCATTTTGGGATTCAACTGCGTTAAGTAAGTCATTCATGTATGACCATTTCCATGAGAGGTAGTCGTAATTGACTAATTTCTCATGATTTTTGAATAGTTCACTTAGCACTCATTGTAGCAGGTGATGCTCACGGGGGTGAAGAAGTGGGATTGAAACTAATGAAATGAATCACATAGCGTCAATCCTCACTTCTGGGGCTTGCACCTAGTAACCAGGACATGATGATTGATGCTATGTGATTCATTTAATCAGTTTCAATCCCACTTCTTCCCCTATGAGTATCACCTGATACAATGAGTGCTAAGTGAGCTATTCAAAAATCATGAGAAATTAGTCAGTTACGACTACCTCTCATGAAAATGGTCATACATGAATGACTTACTTAACATAGTTGAATCCCAAAATGATATCTAATATAACGCACTGCGAAAACCCCCTAATATTTGAAAGGACTTGTTTAACTATGATACAACCAGCTGGGAATCAAGGAATACATGCAGGTGATAGATACCTAAGTGGTGGGCATTGTCCAAGAGATCTATGATGACATTATATTCATCTTGATTGTTGGTGGCTAACCTGATAAAAATTCCATTAGAGAGACGAGGTGTCCGGTTAGGAGAGTATATGCCTCAGGCTATAGCAACGAGTTTTTGCGACCATTGAGATGTGCCGTCAGTAAATCCATAGTGATAGGATGGTAGATGATCCATCTGTGGCACATGATGAGAGATTGATGTTTAGAGTGAATCCATAATGAGGTGACCATCATAAAAAAATAATTCATGGTGCATATATGTATATTCTAGCATTTTATGGGTGATTTCTTTTGAGGTAGAGACAATTGACGAGATTTTTAGGCAAGTCCCATCAAGCTCACAAGATGTATGCCCCCTTGAGGAGGAAATGTTTGATGATGTATGGGCCCTTCCACATGGTTTTGAACTTCTCGGGTCCTATTTTTTCTTGGGAAACATCGGAGTAGAGGACTAATTCCCCCTTAGTAAATGTCCGAGGGGTGATGTTGCAATCAAATGAGGCTTTGACCCTCTTCTTATGTGATTTGTTATTCTGGAGGGATTATCGTTGACTTTCATTGATAATATCCATCTGTAGCAACCTTTGTTCCAAAGGTTTGGTGTTAGTTGAAATCTCGATGGTCAAGTTTAAGGTAGGGATCTCACACTCAATGGGAAGTACTACTTCAACACCATATACTAGTTGGAAGGGTGTAAACCCTATAGACGCCTTGACTGTTGTGTGGTATGCCCATAGGGATGAGAACACCATATGGTGCCAATTTCTTTTGTGAGTGTTCGTCATGCACTGTAACATGGTCTTGAGAACCTTTTTGACAAGTTCTACCTGACTGTTGGACTATGGGTAGAACGGTGAACCAAACTCGTGAGAGAAACCAAGGTGTTGGGATAGATCTTGAAATATTTCATTCTCAAAATGTTTGCCATGGTCTGACATCAAATCCTTGGGAGCAACAAACCGTGTTATGACATGGTTGAAGAAAAATTGTGTTGTGGCTTTCGTTGTGTTATTATATGTGGGAATTTCTTTTACCCATTTGGTGAAATAGTCGACGACAACCATAATGTATTTGTGGTTTCTCGATGATGGGGGGTTACAAGTCACAAATTCAATGCCCCACATGTAGAAGGGACCGACCATAATGGCTGGATGTAGGGGAGCGGGTGCTGCTCATGCCTTATGAGTGTACTGTTGGCATCACACACATATTTTGACTTCATGTATGCAATCGTAGAAGAGGGTGGGCCAGAAATAATTGGCTTGGAGGATTTTTTGGGTAGTGGCCATCCTAGAGAGGTGGTCACCACAAGCCCCATTGTGGAAAATGTTTAAGGCTTTCTTAACTTGTTGGTGGTTGAGGCATCGACGTAGGATGGTGTCGATGCCTTGTCGATAAATGACATCCCCCAGAAGGATTTAACAGGGGGCATGGTGGCATATGCACCTTTGATTGTCGTGGGTAAGTTGGGGTTTGAAATTTTGAGTTCATAAAAAGAGGAGGATGATAGTAAAAATAGATGTTCATCGAGAAGAGCCTCATTAACAGGAGAGCCTCAGGTCTCTGTTGGGAGATTTGTGATGAACTCAGCAAAGATGAGTGCCTTTTTTCTCTTAGGAGAATTAAATTGTAGATAAAATTCATGTAGAATAACAATCCACTGAGCATACTTTTGGTTCATCATACAATGAGTGAGAAGATACCTCATGGGGTTAATGGCTGATATTATGATAGTGTTTCGAAGTATGATATAATGTTGAATATTTTGTATAGAATGTACGAGGGCTAAGGCCCTTTTTTTCTTCTGGTTTATACTTCAATGCAAGCCCAAATAAGTTCTTGCTGACACAATCAATTACGTTCTCCTTGTCATCTAGTCCATCTTGGACTAACACCATGACGATGGCTACCTCTAATTTTGATAGGTATAGGGTATATTCTTTGTTTTGGTCAGGTGGGCTAATTAAGGGAGCTTGCGATAATGCATCTTTTAAAGCTTCAAATTATTTTTGAGCTTGATCATCCCAATGGAAGGGAATATCTTGACAAAGAAGGCATAAAAAACCTTGCACACAAGTAGCTTAATCGAGGATAAAGTGTCGTAAGAAATGGGCCTTACCCTACAAGTTTTGTAATTGTTTTAATGTTTTTGGAGGTGGTACCTCCTTAATGGCTTGGACTTTGAGAGGGTCGACTCTCATACCTTGTTGGGAAACTATGAAACCCAATAGTATTCTGTGTTGACACTGAATACACACTTGAGAGGGTTCAAGCATAGTTTATATTGTAGAGATCATTGAAAGGCCAGGCAAAGGTCCTCCAAATGGTTAGCACACTTCTTGGAATGTATTGTAAGGTCATCTAGATCTACGAGGATGATATGAGATAGATCATGGAGGATGTAGTTCATGGCCTACTAAAAGGTGGTGTGGGTATTTTTAAGACTTAAAGGCATAAATTGGTATGTAAATGTACCCCAAGGGTTTGTAAATTTTGTTTTGTACTGATCCGAATGGTGAATATGGATTTGGTTGTACCTAGAGATCACGTCCATGAAGGATAGGGCCTCATGATTGGCACAAGCGTCGATGACTTGGTCAGCGAATGGCATCGGGTATTTACCTTTGAAACAAGCTTTGATTAGATCCCTAAAATTCAGTAAAAATGCAGATGGTGCCCTATTTTTTCATGACGAGTAGAGGGTTAGAAACCCAAGATGTGTAAGCGATAGGATACATGAACCCAACTTTGTGGAGTTTATCTATTTCCTGTTTGATTGCTTCTGCCTTAGAAGGATGTAACTGCCATTGTTTCTACCTTATGGGATGGGCATCAGGCCATGTGTCAATATGATGTTCCACAATGGTGGGAATGATGCCTGGAATCTCAGAGTAATCCAATGCAAAAATATCCATATATTCTTAGAACAAGGATGTGTATGTGGTTATTTATTCTGGAGAGCATGTTGTCCCCAGGGAGATCTCTTCAACTTTTTTCAGGTTTTCTTGAAATATTCACCTTGATGGTAGGTGAAATATTGGACATGTTCACTTCCTCAAATGTATCACGTGTTGGGATGGGATTTTGAACCAATCGACCTTTCTTGGTGGGAGGAAATCTTTGGATTCGATGGCACATAGATCGTGGGTTTGTGTGCTAATAGGAATAAATGTTTTTTTGGGTAGAAATAATGATTGATGGTGCATGGAATCCCAAGGATATTCAGGCTTCATCATGGCTTCTAGAATATATTCATTTGAGTGATTTTTTTTATCTAGCATTGAATTGGGTTGCACCAGGTCTTGAAGTTGGGATTCAGACATGGTTGTGTTGGTCGACAAGCAAGAATATGATTCATTGGTTGATGTCATAGAACCAAGTGAGGTTAAAAAAGTGCATATGGGATGCACTGTAGGTGGTGTTACCACTGGTGAGGTGGATTTGGTGGTCTTGAAACCGAAAAATGATGAGCAGAAAACACAAATCATGGTTCCTACGGATGAGGAAATGAATCATATATGATGTTGCATGTCTTCGGCATTGGGTTGTGGTAGAATTTCGGTTATGGTGGGTTGATGCCACATGGGAGGAAGTTCTTGCATTATTGTTAGCATACAAGGGGTAAGGATAACTTCCTCTATAGGAATTTGATGCTAATTACTAAGCTGTCAAAATGTTTATATCATATGGCATGTCTCAATGCTATGAGAGATACTGGTACAGATACAATACACTGGACTAGGACTAACCAACTAAATAGTATGGGAGGTGGTACTGCTCATAGTATGAGATTTTGACGCCTGATTGGTGTCATGAGATGCAATATCCTGAGGTGGTATCCATATCTAGACCTTAGTATTGGCGTGAAGTGGTTTCCTAGTCTCGGTTGGCCTCAGGGCTGCTCGTGCTGTGTGAAAACGTGGAAGGTATTGAGAATTCCTTGTATTATTAAATTGGGAGTAGATGCGACAGTAACAGCGTGTGATTTTCTCTTGATTGGAGTGATGGATGTGTGGAATTTGGACCACTTAGCAGAAGATGTCATTGAACTTACTAAATTCACGACATTCATTCACCAAATGGTTGGATTTATCACATAACATGTGAGGGGTGATATTCTTTGCAAGAAGGCCATAGATCATTTTTTTCCTGATCTAGATAGATGGTGGTGAGGGGAGATGTAATGAAGTGGGGATTTCCTTTTTTCTAGCTACTGTTTCTCTTCAAACATACATAAGATGTCCAAGGGTCCATCTTCCCTTATTGGGGGGATGGTTTCCACGAACCTGGTATCAGAGCCTAGTAAATAAGAGTTTTTGGACATGAATTGAAGCATAAAACTCAATGATTCACGAAATCTGGGAAGGGGGGGCACCATCGCCTATGATGGTTTCCTACAAAGATATTAAATGTATGGCACCTATGCCTAGGTATGCTTCTTCGAGTGACCTGGGGGACTGAATAGTTTTGGTTAAATTCCTGCAATTCAGGGCCTAGGTTAACCAAATGGTTTGGTTTAACGCAAAAAGCACATGGCAATGCAGCAGGGGGGATTTGTTGTTTAGGTTTCCTCCCTATGCTATGGGAAGGTATTTGAGAGGGGTAAGAGCATGAATATGGTTCCTCTCGAATGTAGAATATGGTTTTGCATCCATTGTCAACTTGGGGATTGCCCGGTGCTATGGGTTCATTAATACTATCTTGAACGAGTGCACTTAATGTCTCTCGATATCAAGAGATCTCAGGGAAATGATGAGTGTATTGCCCATATTTTTCACAAACAACACACACATGATTGGTGCATAATGTTTTATTATGAAATGGCATAACCTTTTCTCCTTTTGGTGGATTTGGGGTTATCAGTGTTTTTGAAGCATGAATAAGAGATTTTAACTCATCTAACTTGGGGCATATGTTAGTATGGTGCCCAACCTCTTCACACAATGCATAGGGTTGGAGTTCCCTAGAGGAGTTTGAGGTCTCACCTTTTTTACCTTTTTGTTTGGCCTTCCTGTTGGCCCCAGCTAGTTTCAGTGTAGGAGGTCCTCGAGTTGGGGTGGCTTCTCGAGGTGGAGGTATAGGAAGAATATTTGTCAAGGTATTTCCTGGATCTACCGACAAGGTCATTGGGACCAGATACCAGACCGGGATTGCGAGATCCATATTTGGTAACATGAGAATTTCCATGACTTGGTGCAAGACAAAGCTAGGTGGGAGGCATAAAAAGGGTGTTCAAGTGATGGTGTGAGGGTAGGAACATGGAATCAACAGGTGCATATCTCGTGGTATCTGGAGCTAGTTCCTAAGTTTCGAAGGTGTTTGATGAGGTCATCATGCACACCAATGCTCTAGTGGTTGGGTAAGTTTCCTTTATCACTGGAGGGTCTCCTAGGAATGTCCTTAGGAGTGTTGATGGCTTAAACTAGCCAAGGTTGAACTCATTGTAAGTAGTGATCAATTCATGAGAAGATGAGACTAAGGGTAACACACCATCAAGTGTGGGTGATGTTGTCTTCAAATAATATGTGAGTTGATCTATTATAATGATTTTTTCATCATGGGGGAACATCATTATCTTGAAAACCGATGAGGCGATGACTAATATCTCGTACATGTAACTTCGACCGAGCAAGATATTGTAATCCAATTGGGTGTCTAGTACTTCGATATCTATTAGCACAATTTTCGCAACCAAATCAATTGGCATGCTAGGGTACATGCCAATGGGAGCAGAAGGGTACCTTTCATATTCTCTAAGTGTGATGTTAGAAGGCTTGAGTTCGGGGATCCTGGTTTCTACCAAATAGATTTGGACATGATACATGTGGAGGCCCCTTCATCGACAATGCAACGATGAATGCTAATTTTTTGAACTGAGAATGGAATTTGAAAATAAATGGTTCATGGTAGTTACGAGGTAGCTTTATCCAAGTCAAAGACCATTAGGTGAGAA